>BSBK01005984.1:440000-714720 GCA_027943335.1 Chamaecyparis obtusa | reverse complement strand
TGTATATATATATATATGTATGTATGTATGTATGTATATATATATGTATGTATGTATGTATGTATGTATATATGTATGTATGTATGTATGTATGTATATATGTATATATGTATGTATGTATATATATATATGTATCTATATATATATATATATATATATATATATATATATATATATATATATATATATGTATATATATGTATCTATATATATATATATATATATATATATATAGTGCATACGTTATAAAAGAAAAAAATGTTTAGCTTTACATGCAAGCCACCATGAGTAGGAAAAAGGGCTACAAGGACTAATGAGAGGAAGAAAAGGAGTTCTCTTTTTTCATGAGTATGTTGCCTAGTACAATATGGGTGTGGAAAGGGAGACTTGTGTCCGTGCTTGAAGAAAAAAGACATCCATGACAAGGTGAAAAGTATCTTTATAAATTTTTATATATTTCAGTGTAATAGTTTCCTTAGTAAATGATAGATTTTATGAAATAAAGAATTACTGTTTAGTCTTTTAGATTTCATTCTTTATTTTTATTTATTTTTTATTTTTGTCTTGGGTTAGATTTGCATTTATCTTGAATTTGGTTAGAGAGTGTATTTCTGATTTAATTAATGGGTTTTAAAATAATATTTAATTTTAAGTCTAAATTAATTTAATTTGTGTTTAATTTCAATTAATTATTATTTATAATTTAAAAATGTCGTTAGTACTTTATATTAATTAAATTAATAGTATTTAGGCACTATGGTTGATTTTAATGAATTAACTATCTTTATTTTATTTATCTATTGATTTAATCAATTTAATTAAATTAGTTCATTTCTTAAAGTATTTAAATTTAATTTAAATACACCCTCTTAATGTATTAAATTTTATTTAATACATTCCCCCCATAAATCCTCTTTTAAATAAATTCATATTTATTTAAATCTCCCCATATTCCTATATTCCTCTAAACTATGATTTTTTAATGAATTAACTATATTTATTTTATTTATCTATTGATTTAATTAATTTAATTTAATTAGTTCATCTCTTAAAGTATTTAAATTTAATTTAAATACACCATCTTAATGTATTAAAATTTATTTAATACATTCCCCCCATAAATCCCCTTTTAAATAAATTCATATTTATTTAAATCCCTCCATATTCCTATATTCCTCTAAACTATGATTAGATTAATTTAATCTTAATCTTAATCTAAATCCCCATCTAAAACCTAGTTTACATCTATCACCTCACTCACTAAACACTCCACTACAAAATGCCCTACTATGTGTGATGCTTGTTGCTAGGTTTTAACCACACATACTTTCCCAAGGCACAACAGGAAGTGGTTTTCACCATAGGATGATTTGTTTCTCTTTACTATTCTTGATTTGATCTTTTATCATTTTTTATCTTTTTTTTTTTTATTTTATGATCTTTTTTATTTTATGATTTCTTTTGGTATTTTGAATTTTTAAGGGTGGATTACACTCCCGTGGATTATGCATAAAAACTCTTGAGATGCATGATGTTAAGGGGACCATTGAGGGGTTCCCCTTATAGAGTAGACAACTCATAGGCCTCAAAACCATATTTATCTATGACCACATATGGACCAATCCTACTGGGCTCAAAGTTTCCTTTCTTCTGGCCATCTTTTTTATTTCTCTAATTTTCTCTAAGGAACAAGCCACCTATTTCAAACGCACAAGTATGAACTTTCTTCTAATATGATTTCTTGAGCCTATTCTAATAGATATGAAGATGGTTATAGGCTATTTAATGTTATTCATCAAGTAGATCAATTCAATGATCCTTGCTACATGGTAATCTTTATCAGGGATGAAATCCTTTAATGAGATCTAGAAATATGGTAGTTCAATGATACAATCAAGGAAAGAGTATCCCCAAAGGATATATCCAATCCATACAACTATAAATGCCACATCAGAAATACCCAAACAAGATATAGAAAACAACCATTAAAGGAAGAATGTCAGATATATTATCCTCAAGTTGGCCTACAAATGGAGTTATTACATCACCATTGTTGATATACAATTGCAACACATTCAGATATGCTTGTTTCCCTCAATACCAATCTCTCAAGCCTAACACAAATGATCATACCTCAAAACCATGATGACTTCTATAGACTGAACCACAAACTCCATCTATCACAAGCTATCAGATGCCAACTCTCAAATCTTGTAAGCTCTCCTTCACTACTAAAAAAGAACCACAAGACCTACTTAAATACAACATTGTCAGCCACATGTCGACTTATTTAATCACAATCCCCAAGATAAAGAAAATGGTTTATAAATATACAGGTCAAGACCCAAATCCATAAGAAAATCCCCATTTAGATAAATCATATCATGCGGACATACAAGGAGGTCAGCCACATGTATAAGAAAATAGAACAAAGTTCCATAAATCTTCACATAACATGAAACTCCATCACAAGCCGAATCTTGCTACCCTGGTCACTAGAATAGGAAAACCAAATATGACCAAACCAATCATTAAATAACTTCATCTAGAAACATCAAAAAGAGCGTCGAAGATAGAAATAGGATCTAAATGATGTATAGAAAACAACATAAGGATCACATAAGAAAACAAGCCAACTAGAATGATCGCTACCCCAAACACCAGAAACTGTCCAAATGGAATAATAAATAGACAAACTGAAAGAAAATATTTTTGGGTGATGCAAGATTGCAAACAACCCAAGGATGCTCTTGTATCAAACACCCCAGGTGAATAGAAGATGTTCCATAAGGACTTATGAAAATCTTATAGGATTCAAGACACAAAGCCCATGTTGATTCTTAACCCACATATCCTCTCCATCAGAAGGAAAATAGCTGCTTTAACTCTGCACATGACTACCCATACTATTGTCAGTACAAGTATCCGACACAAACTTAACTTAACATCCCTCTCAACATTTGATGCCATTTGTTTGCTACTGCTTCCACAACCACTACTCTGATTCTCCAATTTACACCAATTACTTCTATTTTTGTCATTCCTACATACAACAATTAATGTCTTATTCCTTTTCTACTATTTGACTTCGATGCTAACATCAATCAATAAATCTTTAGCTTCAACTATTTATTTTCTCATAGGATTATGCTTCTCATCTGATACCACTCCTCTGGTGGACTCTGACTATAACATCATTTGGTCATCACTAGCCTTAAGCTCTACCAATTTAGATCCATTCATGGAATTCAACAAATGTAACACCTTAGAAACCTTCTCAGCTACCTACTACAAATCCAAAAACTCCTAATCTAAAGCATTCTGATCTCCCAAGGTGTAAGTTCTCATTACACTCAAGTTCTTAGCCTTACTTCCTTCTTCCTTCAAAGGAGTCAAAGTAAACTTCCTACCATCCTTCATTATAGACATAACATTCCTTCAAAAATCATGAATACAACCAATATCATATTGCCAAGGTCTTCCTAATAAGATATGACAATAACTCATATTCACCATATGATATAATACCTCATCATGGTATGGACTAATGTTGAACTTAACCCAACACTTTTCTTTAACCTCCACCATATGTTCATCCTGAAACCAACTTATCCCATATGGACAAGGATGTTTAAGTCTCTTTAATCCAATGTTCAGTATAATTTCCTCTGATACAAGGTTTTCTGTACTACCACTATCCATGATTACTTTGCAACATTTGTTCCCTGATTTACAAACTATCCAAAACAATTTCCTTCTCTAAATATTTTTAGTTTCCTTCTTACTCAGCATAACTCTTCAAAATGTCATCTATTCTCCCATCTTAGGTGCAACCTCTCTTTCAACAAGTTCATCCTCAACTTTCTCCTTATGTGCCACCAAGTTCTATTTTCCTCTACTTGAACCAACCAAATATTAGTAAGCCCTATTCCCAAAATTACCACATTTTTAAAAAGTACCCTTGAAATCCTTGCTACTACTACCCCTTCCATGAATCTTCTGATCAAGTTCCTCTTTAATCAAAAGTTCACCTTTTCCTTTATCACTAACTAGTTTATCCTTGACCCTAGGTGTAACTTGTCTTCTTTTCAACTTATCTTCTACTTTCAGAGCATACTAATAAGAATCTTCAATTGTACTAAGCCTCAACATACTCAATTCATCTTGAATGTTAAGTCTTAAACCATTAACATAACTAGAAACCTTTTCCTTAGATGATTCTCAGTGTCCAAATCTAATTTGTATCTTGTAGAACTCTTCAGTTTATTCCTTAACAGTCAAGTCTTTTTCTTTAGATTCTACAGTTTCTTAAACAATTCCAATTCATAATCCTCTAGTATGAACTTGGATTTAATTCTAGAAACCATAACTCTCCACATAGTGATCTTTGGTTCACCATTATCTTTCATATCTTTCTATAATTATTTCCACCATAAGGTAACATGATCTATCAAATTACTTTGTGCTAACCTAACCCTCTATGGATCCTTAATATCTTCTAGCTCAAAGTGATCCTCTAGTTCATTAATCCAATTTATTAATAACTTACGATGTAATGAAACAAAAAATTTAGAAACATCAAACCTATGACTCTTACCCATTTGTTTCTTAGCTCTCAATAGTATTTCCTCCTTGGTAGGAATCTCAGATTCAACTATTTCAAGATCTTCAACAACCTATTTAAATTCATATTCATTCTTAGGGTTTCTCCTAGCTCCAGTTAAAGCATTTTGGATTTCAATTCTCATCTCATTTCAGAAATTCCTCCATCATCTTCTCTAATCTTCTAGGATTCATCCTTCTAGGTGGCATGTTCATAGATAAGCCAATCTTCAATCTCCTTAGGTTTGACGATATAATGATAAGTTTTGATTGCCCCAATCTGATCCAACAATCTACCAACACCACCAATCTACCTTAAGCAACTAGGTCTATTTGGTAAATGATCCACCAACAACAAATCTTCCTTGCATGACCTCTATAATTGTAGGTTATATCTCCTACTCTGTCACCCCACAACTATGTTTACAAGATGTGATATTCAATCCTTCCAAGCCTTATTTTCCAATTAGTAACTAGTCCTTCTTCCACCATCTTGCACTAACCTTTAGTTGATGTAGATCAGATCCTCTACTTTGCTACTCCACAACAACAAGGTTTGCTAGTCAAAACTTGGAAAAAGGTCAACCTTATGGTCTAATACTGAATGATGTAGTCAAGGATACAGAATCCTCAAAGGAGATGCCCAATCCTTGCAGCTATAATTTTCATAGAGAAATTACTCAAACAAGATATAGAAAATAACCATTAAAGGTAGAAATATCACATATATTATCCTCAAGTTTTCCTACACATGTAGTTAATATTGTTAGATAACTAAGAGTGGGGTGAATCAGTTAAGTCCAATTATCCTACAGTCCCAAATACTACTAGATGTATAAAACAAATCTTTCATTTCAATTAAACAAATCAGTAAAACTTTGTCTATGCCTTTCTATTCATTAAATGGATACCAATAAATTAACTAGTGTATATATTGATCAAACCAGTAATTGTAATATGTAAAGTAAAATAACAAATCATCACATCCATACACATATAACACTTGATTTTTAACGTGGAAACCTTGTTAGGAGAAAAACTGTTAGAGTAATTATCTATTCACTTATTAATTAGATCACTTTGATTTAATTAATTAAGTTGTCTATTACTCTAGTTAACTTAAGATGTCTCTTAGGTGCATATACTTAATATTTTATATTAATTATATTGCACAACCTAGCTTTTTCCTTTTAGGGTTTTTGTTCACCTTATAGGTTGAACTCTTGTAATTTTTTCCATTATCTTGGAATACAATTTTCTCTCTCTGCTGAGATTTTCGAAGCCTTTACTTTTTTGTCTCTTTGGTTTCCTTTTAGCAATAGGTTATTTGCATGAAAGTGTTCTTAGCGATATGTGAAGTTGGATTTCTCAACTTCTACATGGTATCAGAGCTTCCTTGTTGCTGTCTGGTCTAAGCTTTTCGAGTTGTGATTCGAAGATGAAAGCCACAACTTCTTTGGTTTTTTTTCTTCATTTTGGAGGAGGTTCTATTTTCTAGAGTACTTTGAGCCAAAACAGACTTTACCATTGCGCTCAGAAGGCCCGGGAGAGTCAAAAATCATATAAAATTTGTTATTTTTGGCCACAGTGACCTCTGGGACAAATTTTCTCTCTCCTAGGTCGTACGACACAAAAATTGAAAAAACAAAATGCAAAAATTTTTTTTTTTAGGGCTTTAGGAGGTGCAACTGGAGAGGTCGCCATTGCACCACCCCAATGCCACCCCGGCGCCACCCCACGCTCGGCCCCTACCGACGTGCCACCCATCGGCCACTGGTCATCCACCGGAGCAACCCCCAGCGGTGCTACCACTTGGGAACTACCCGGGAGCTGCTTGACCGACACCTCCACCAGCGCCACCATGCACACAATAGTGACATCATTACTGACGTCACCTGCCAAAAAAAAATTTCTGACAATTTTTTGAAATTTTTCGGTGACTTCTATTTTTCAAGCGCCCAAAATTTTTTTCTAGCAAGACGAGCCTGTGATGTGCAGATGGCCATGAAATTGTTGGCCATGACTAGTTTTTTCCAAAGAGCTCCTTTTTGGAGGCGCAGTTAGTTTTTTAGCCATAACTTGTGCATATAGTGTCCATTTTTGGAAAACAAAATATCATTGAAAAGATCTTTTCGAGCCGAAGACAATGGTGCTAGTTTGATTTTCTAATTCGGCCATTTGAGTTCCTATTTTTGGTGTCAAAGTAGAGGCTTCTATTTCCTCCATCTCTGCATCTAGCATCCAAGTTTTCTTCTAGTTCTTTGTGCTTTCTATAGTTATTTCTTTGTTGTACAGGGGATAGAATTATACATTGTGGGGGGGTACATTTTCTTTCTATAATTTACTTTAGAAAAGACCCTTCTACTTCCATCTACTTCTTCTCTCAATTTTGGACCCCTCTATGGCCCGATTGACACCACACAACTACCACACTTGGAAAGGACAGATGACTAGATTACTTATGGAAAAAGGGCTATGGTCATGCCTCGATGAGGCTCAACCAGTTCTAAAAAGGCCTTATGAGGCTCTTATGCAGATAAATAGGATGGATGAGGCAATGAGCCTCATTGCACTAAATATTTCAGATGGGTTGTTGTTCCACCTAGATGGTTTGACCACACCCAAGGCTATGTGGAACAAGTTTTCCACCTTGTTTGGCACAAGGAATGAGTTCAGGGTTCTCCAGATAGATGCAGAGTTCACCTCCTTGGTACTTGAATCATTCACCAGCATTGAGGACTTCTTGATGAAGTTCAAGTCTCTTGATTCTATTTTAAAGGTTGCTGGAAAGATGAAGTTAGATGATGAGTGTATCTTTCTGATACTCTCAAAGCTTTGTGGCCCTTATCAGATTTTCACTTCTACCTTCTACTCCACTATGGATGTACTGGGTGCACGACATGTTATGCCCTCTTTTGAGACTTTCTGTGATAGGTTGACTTGTGAGCAGTCCAAGCTCAATCAGATGGATTTACTTACAGGTTCACAGTCACAAGAATTTCTTGCCAAGACACCTCAGGATACATAGAAGTAGAAGCCAAAGCAGATATCTGATTCCTCTTCTCAGCACTCTACTGGCCCACCATCTTCTTCTAAGAAGGAGAAATAGAAGACTAAGAGCCCTACATGTTCCTATTGTCAGAAGGGATCTTATGACGAGTCACATTGTTTTCAGAAGAGATTTGATGGCTATGAGAAATAGATTGTAGATTTGCAAGATCTCCTTCAGAAGAGCACTATTTCCTCTCCATCATCTTCTACCTCATAGGGGTCTACTTTTCAATCTTCTTCCACATCTTCAACATCTGGACAGGGTCATGCATTACGGGCTTTCATTGCATCCCCTTCACAGGTCCCTTGGATATTGGATTCAGGTGCTTCTCACCATATGGCATCTTCTCCAGAGATCTTCTCTTCTTTTGAGGCTTCTCCTATTCCTCACATTCTCATAGTGAATAACACTGTTATGATAGTCTATGGGAAAGGTTCTATAGGCATTCAGGATGGCACATTCAATGATGTATTATATGTTCCCTCTCTATCTACAAACCTTCTCTTGATTTATTAGATTACACTCAGTGGGTCAAGGAAGACAGTTGAGTTCACGGCAGATTCAGTCTTCATCTGAGATAGTGCGAAAGGAGGCATTTTTGCTATAGGGTCAATTGATTATTCCACTTGTCTCTACACCTTCTCACACTTTGGTCCACCATCTCCATTATTGGAGCACTGCTCTCCTTTTATGTAAGAGCATCATGTGGGGTAGGCAGGTCACTTGAACCTCTGTGTTGCTCCTCAGACCACTTCTGTGACTGCCTCACCACATCTTGTTGAGGTTTCCTCTCTTTAGTAGGACTCTATTTTAGCACTGCTAGAACCTCCAGCTCCACTCATCGAGCCACTAGGTGCAGTTGTTGAGGATTCTATAGAGGACATTCATCTCCTCTTTCATGATAGTGTCAGTACACCTGTCGCACCACCTATACTGGGGATTCCCTTTCAGGATCATCATGTCTACTCCTTTGAGCATCAGCTCGGCCTTCCAATGACACCTCATCTTTCAAGGTTACCTCTTCAGTGCTCACTAAATTTCACTCCTTTGTATTAGAGTCATGGTGGTTTTCTCATTGATCCAGGGGTTCTTTCATTTCGGGGGGCTTTGGAGCCTTGATCCTCTCTCATGCGGGGGGGGGGGTTTGGCAGCACACATTGTACTTATGGCCTTGAGAGAGTCTCTTGAAGTCATTTTTTTGTCTTTTTCTTGCTTTTATATCTCTTTTTGGAGAGGAGTTTTTCCCACTAGGTTTTCTCCTTTGTCTCCGGTTTACAGAGATTTCCCTATATTGGGTACCTAATCAGGCCTTGTTACCGGGACCCATTTCCTGCTTTCATAGCTCTGCTAGGTTAACTTACCTCTTGAGCTTTGCTTAAGGGAGGGTGTTAGAGTAATTATCTATTCACTTATTAATTAGATCACTTTGAAGTGAGCTCTGTTAAGAGCGAACCTTGTTAAAGGTTACAAAACACACTGTAAGGTGTGACCTTGTTAGAGGATTTATCACTAACAGTTCTTTATGACCAAACATTTACTATGGGGTCAACATGAAAATAATCAACATTCATTGAATGTCATAATTAAATAATAAAGACTATTAAGTTCCACTTGGTTAAGAGATTTATCTGTAGTAATGGTTAGAATGCAACAGTAAATAATCTGATTCAAATACAAATTCCTTTGCAAATTTTCAGATCTATGCTAAGCTCAAAATACCTCTAGCTGTCATAATCACTTCAATTTCCTTGTATCCTCCAACTTTGTTCTACTCGGTTAATTCCTTTCTTTGACGCTCGGTGTAGTCTGTAGATTTTCTTAGTTCTTTCTTTAACCTTTCTGACCAGCTTCGCATGAATGAAATCTTCTCACGCGCATCATCTTCATAATGAATCTATTACCTCACTTTATAGACATGATAAACCATTTTCTTCTCATCCATATATTTTTCCTCTTAATCTTCACTATTGATTTTGTTGCTTCAACCTTCCTTAGAACTTGTGTCACAAACATGTTTCATTCTAGATCATCCAATCATCCTTGAATTTAGTCAGCCATTTGATCATCATAACAAACTTTAACTTTAACCTCAAAATCATCCATATTTTTCCATCTCATCATCTTTAGTCAGTAGTCATATGTTCCATTTATTTCTTTCACTCAGTCAATACCGTGATGTGTCAGTGACTTCTTACTCAGTTAATATTATACTCAGTATACACTAAACTTTCTCAGTGTACATTGTTTCAACTTGATGTATACTAAGTTCTTCATTTACCGACCACATAAAATTGTACATTCTTGATCTTCAATTCATAATAGAATTATGTAATACAATCAAATCACTAACATAATGTCATATACTCATCAATAAGTCACCCAATGAATACCATATCGATATCTTGCTCATACATCTCATCTTCATGTTAATATATCATTCCTTCACCATTATTTCCTTCTTTAGATGTTTGTAACTATCATGATAAGTATAGCCAAAACTAGTTGACATCAATGACAATACAATAACCAATTCAATGTGTCACATATGCCTTTGTAGTTTGGTGATCATCAATCTCTCCCTTTGAATTATCCAATTAGTTGTCAAACTCTCCCTTTATAATATGCAATCAGTTGTAGTATAAAAATCTCTCCCTTTGGCATTGATGGAAACACAATATGAAATATTCCATAGAATACCAAACATATGTCTACAACTCTATATGTATATATTGTGACTCGGTAAGCTCTCCCTAGCTTATGCATTTAATATGTTTAATCACTAAACAAAATCAATGTCTTTCCCTGCATGCAATCTCTCTCTCATTCTCTCTCCCTTACTTCATGCAATCATCTATCCATTATATGAATATTTTATTGATTCTCTCTCCCTTTGAAAACAATTCTAAAAATAAAATAATCATCTCTTTAGTGGCCAAATCAATATCTATGTTGTTCAGTTTAGATTCTTGTACATTGCATGTACAAATATGTAGTTTCTTCCATCTTTCACAACCTTAGGAAGCCTAAAGTGTGAACATTATGCATCAACATCAGTAGATTTTTTGATAAAGTATAGGTTGATGCAACCTCATATCACCTTAGTGACTGTTAGACAAGGGATGGACCCCTAGTCTACTTCTCAAGTATTCAAATGTGTCCTTTGGTAATGGTTTATTGAATATATTAGCAAGTTGTTCTTGTGACTTTACATATTCCAATCTAACTTTCTTTTCTTGAACTTTATCCCTCAAATAGTGATACTTAATAGATATGTGCTTTTTCTTTGCATGCATCACTGGATTCTTTGAAATATTAATAGCACTTCTATTATCACAATAGATTATCACTGGATCAATGATATCCTCATTCATACCATCCAATAGTTTCTTTATCCATGCAATATTTGAACAATTAGTAGCAGCAACAACATATATCCTTTGGCACTCCTAGGGGATCAGATAAGGTTGCACCTTTCCCTTCTAAATCTGTTAAGTGGGGTGATGAGGCAGATTTAGCAGAGGCCCTTTTGGGATCAAAAGAACTGAATGAAAAGGGATGGTCCAAAGTGGAAAATAAAAAGACAATTAAAAATGTTAAGAAATTCAATAACAAAGGAGGACAGATGAAGAATGTATCCTCAACCCTCAGAAGCAATAAGTTTGGAGATGTGGGGGCTCCCCATGTTTCCCCGGGAAGACCCTCGAATCAAAAAAGGTGAGCACTTGAGACCAATAAGTGTTTAGCAGATGGTAGTCAAAAACCATCCTGGAGTCTGGCCCATTCCTTAAACAATGAAGTTTATATCTTGGAATGTAATAGGATTAAATAATCCTCATAAGCAAGCTATGGTCAAAAATATGATCAAAGATAACAAGCCTGATATTGCTCTTCTACAGGAGACTAAGATGTCTAAGGACAAAGTGGAGAAAATCTAGTTTTTTTGTAATGGCCTATCCCATGGTAGTGATGTGGATGGTGCCTCGGGGGGGATTGTGACTAGCTGGAATTGTAATGTTATCAAAGGGGAAGTTTTATCCAGTGGCAACAATGTGACTAATATTAGATTTTGGCATATCAAGGATGGTACTTCTTGGGTTTTGACTAATATTTATGCTCTGAACACTAGGTGGGGTAGGAAATATTTTTGGACAGAAGTTTCTAGTTTTAGGAGAGATTTTGTTAATGATAGCTGGATCGTTATGGGGGGACTTCAATACTCCTTTGAAGGAAAATGAAAAATTTGGAGGTGGTCAACCCAATCTGGACAGCAGAACTGATCTTATGGAATTTACTGATAGTCAAGAGTTGCATGACATAGATTTGCAGGGTATTAACTATACTTGGACCAATAGGAGAGAGGGAAATGAGCTTATCCAAGTCAGGCTTGATAGAGCTCTTGTTAGTAGCACTTGGTTAAACCATTATTCTTGTGCCTTATCTGCTTATATCAGAGCTGGATCGGATCACTTTCCGATAACCATTAGAGCTGAATTCAATGGCCTAAGAAGAAATTATCCTTTCCGATTTGAGAAAATATGGACTATCCAACCTAACCTTGAAAGGTTGATTGAGGTTTGGTGGAGTATTACGATTGAAGGAACGACAATGTTTAGAGTTGTTAAGAAAATGAAAAATGTGAAGGACAACATTAAAAAATGGAATGAGGAAACTTTTGGAAATATTTTTACCAATAAAAAGAAAATTGTTGAAGAACTGAAAGAGATCCAGGATAGCATTCAGAAATATGGATACAGCTAGTATACCAAAAAGGAGGAAGATACCAAACTAATGGAATATCATGATATTATCTCAAAAGAAGAATGCTTTTGGAGACAAAGGTCGAGAAAGTTGTTCCTAAAGGAAGGGGACATGAATTCTAAATATTTCTTCATGACCATAGTGAAACATAGAATGAGTAACAAAATATCTAGACTACTGGTCAATGGAACCATTAGTGAGAAGGAGGAGGATTTCAGAAGTGAGGCCAACAATTTATTTGGAGAGCTTCTAAAGAAAGATGAGAACCTGGATTTGGAGTGCCAAGTTGAGTTGTTGGATGGTATACCTCGTATCCTGAATGATGCTCACAATAGATTTATTACGGCTATACCTTCTATGGATGAGATTCAAAAGGTTGTGTTCTCCTTTGATGGAGATAAAGCCCCTGGTCCTGATGGTTATCCTCATTTCTTCTTTCAAAAGTACTGGAGGATTCTGAAAGATGATGTTTCTAATGCTATCAAGGAATTTTTTGGGGCTAGAAGGATTCTCAAGGAATTGAATGGTACCTTTATTGCTCTGATTCCTGAGAGAACTGGAGCTGATAGTTTGGACCAATTTAGACCCATTAGCTTATGTAATTCAGTGTATAAGATAATTTATAAAATCCTTACTTCTAGAATTCTCACTTTTCTTCCTTCTATTATTTCTGGACAATAGAATGGTTTTGTCCCCGGGAGGTAGATTCTGGACTAAATCATCATAGTCCATGAAAATATGCACTCTTTGACTATGTCAAAGAAGGAAGACTTTTTGCTAAAACTTGATCTGTCCAAAGCTTATGATAGGGTTGACTGGGATTTTTCATTGGCTACTCTAGAGGCATTTGGTTTTAATAAAAGAAGTAGAGACCTTATTCACTACTTGGTTTCCTCTACCATGTTCTCTATTCTCATGAATGGTTCTCCTACCCCTTTTTTCAAGTCTTCTATAGGTCTTCAACAGAGGGATCCCCTTTCTCCTATTTTTTTTGTTATTTTGGCAGAATGTTTGGGTAGACACATTGGTAGTCTGGTTAATAGAGGTGAATTCAGGGGTCTGCAACCTTCCTCCAAGGACTTGATGTGCTCGCATCAATAGTTTGTGGATGATTCCATAATAATGGGTGAAGCCTCTATCAAAAATGGCAAAACCATTAAAAAACCCCTTGACAACTATGCTGGTGCTACGGTTCAAAGTATTAACTGGAATAAGAGTTCTATTTTTTTCATCAATGTGCCTGAAAAAAGACAAGAGAGGCAAAAAATAATTCTTGGTTGTGAGGTGGAGTGTCTCCTAGGGTCCTATCTTGGCTTACCTCTGTGTCTCATTCCTCTGGATTCTTTTTGGTGGGATATGATTGACAAATTTCACAAAAGTCTTGCTGGCTGGAAGGGTGCTCTTCATAGCCAGGCTAGCAAGATTGTTGTCCTCTAAGATATCCTTCAAAGTATTCCTCTCTATGCTTTGAGCCTTTTTAAAATACCTAATAAGTTTTCTAAAAGTATAGTGAAAATCCAAAGGAACTTCCTATGGTTCGGAGTTGAAAAAAAGAAAAGGATGGCTCTTATTGCGTGGGAGAAGGTTTGTAAACCAACTAGGAAAGGGGGTCTTGGTCTCCGCACTATAAGAAGTATAAATGAGTATCTCATGGCTAAAATCCTTTGGAGAATGTTCAAGAACTCAGGAGAATGGAGAACCATATGGCACAATAAATATAACAGGGACAGCTTTGACTTCATGAATTTATTAAACTCTGAATCATCCCAAGGAGGTTCGTGTATTTGGGGCAATGCGCTTAGAAGGAAGGAAATGATAAAGAAGGGGGTGAAATGGAAGGTTGGTAATGGTAAGAAAATTCTTTTTTGGGATGACATATGGCTACTTGATAAACCCCTAAAGGAGTTTCCTACCTGGAATGAAATGTCTATACTTTGTAAATAGATCTTGGGCACTCAAGTGGAGAACTACTAGAGGGAGGGTAAATGGACTGACCTGTCTAGGTTTGATCCTTCCCTCAGGGGCTTGAATAACCTTTTAAATGTTGTTGTTCTTATTGATGATGAGGATACAATTATTTGGAGATATAGTACTAATGGCTTGTTTTCAGTTTCATCCCTATACATTCAGAACTTTGAAGACAATCCTAAACCGTGTTGGGCCAAAGCCTGGTTCAAGGGATTAACTCCTAAAATTAATGTTTTTTTTGGATCTTATTGCAGGATAAAGTTCTTACAATTGACAATCTCAGGAAAAGAGGCCTTGTTTTAACTAATAGATGATGTCTTTGCAAAAAATATGAGGAGAATATTAACCATATGATAATTCATTGTCCTTTTACTAGTCAAATATGGGAAAAATTCTTTGATCTGATGAATATGGAGTGGGTGTTTCCTCATAGCATTAAGGAGTTATTTTTGTGTTGGAAACCATCGACTAACAACAAGTTTTTAGCCTCTTTTTGGATTCTCTTCCTACCTTTTTTGTGTTGGGGGGTTTGGAAAGAAAGGAATGAAAGAATTTTCAGGGATAAGGAGTCCAATTGGGATAGTATTTTTCACAAGATTAAGAGTGCCCTTGTGGAAAACTTGGGGTTGATTAAGAACTATCAAGACTCAAAGAATGAGTGGGAGGACAAATTTTATAAGAGGTGGAAGCTTGAAGGAAGGAAGCTTCTAAACATCCAAAGAAATCTGCGGGAAGAGATTAGGTGGGATTGTCCTCCTAATGGATGGGTCAAAATCAACTTTGATGGTGCCTCGAAAGGCAACCCCGGAATTGCTGGCTGTGGAATGGTTATCAGAGATGAGTTCGGGAACTACAAAGGGGCTATGGAAATTCCTATAGGTTTCAACACTAATCAGGTGGTGGAAGCTAATGCTACTCTCTATGGGTTGTTACTAGCCAAAAAGAAGAACTATACTAAAATATGGATTGAAGGGGATTCCCTAAGTATTGTAAATTGTTTGAAGAATTCCATGACCACTTCATGGACCATAGACAATGTTATAAGCAAGGCTAAAAACATTATTGAGACCTTTGAAAAATGCATGGTAACCCACGTTTTCAGGGAGGCAAATTTGGTGGCTGACTGGGCTACCAACGTCGCTTGTAAAAGCCATGTGGAAATTGAATGGAGTGATGGTTCAGACATCCCTTATGATGGATCATCATTAATTAACAAGGACAGGATGAGGAGTAAGCAACACATTTTGAATGAAGAAATCATTAATGAGTATTAAGTACAACAATCTATGCGACCATCATGAAGGACAATGGCTTGATTTTGAGATCATTATTGGGGTCCTTTGGCATGATTTGTGGGTTGTGCATAACATTGATAGTGTTTATTATAGTTTGAAGGCTAAGTTGCAGAGAGTGGGGATTCATCTGGACAAGAACTTTCTTCTTTCTTACATAGCCATGGGAGGCAGGAAAAGGAGATGCGAGCCAATGGACTATAGTGACTGGAAACAGAACAAGGAAATTTGGAAAATTGTCAAAGATGGGGGGCTGGTGAATTTTTTGGAGAGATTGCATGGAGGGAAAGTCATGGTGACCAGAAATTTCATTAAAACATGGATTAAGGGGAGTGTTTTGGTTGGCACGTAAAGTATGGAGGTGACTAAGGAAGTGATTGCTGAAGCGACGAGCTTGCTGACTAAGGGCATCAACTTCTATAGGGACAGAAAGATTTCAAGCAAAGCGTTGGAGGCTTTTGTGCCCACGAAGCAGGAGAGAAACCATATGGTTAAGGTGGAAAATTCATACTTTAACCCTAAGTTCATTTCCAAGCCCTGGTACCTTGTTTTATTTGTTATTATAGGCTACATTACCCTAGATGGTCAGTATACAAAAATCTACAACCACCATCTTACTCTTCTGAACCACTTTAGGCATGGGGTTAAGATTAATTTCCCTTTTTACTTGTTGAGTTCTCTAAATGTGTCCCTCCTCCACTGGCAAAGGGATCCAGAGGGTGATCACGCTTGCCATGAAGGGCTTATGGTCCTCATATTTGAGGTGTTGAAATCGAAGAAAGTGGAAAGAACCTAGCTTAACAGGAAAGCCCTGGAGGACTATGACACTAATGGGAAAGACTTTGAGGAGCCTTTTATGGTGGAGACGGAAGATGAAGAGGAGGATTCTAAGGATTACTAGGAGGTCATCCCTAAGGAATATAAAAAGAAAAGGAAGATGGAGGATTCTACTATGACATGGAAGTTGAGGAAGATGAGAGCAGGGAGGTGAGTTCTAAGAAGTAGGGGAAAAAGAGACTACAACCTATTGGCAATCATACCAGAACAAATACCGGGAAGAAGAAGGTTGTGAAAAGGGTTTTCATATCCTCTGATGAGGGTTCTTCTTCCTAAGGAAAGAGTGATCAGGAAAATCATGTGGATAACAACCCTGCTATGGAGGAGAGTGGGGGTACTGGTAAAGATGTCTGGGTTGAGGAAAAACTCCTACAAGAGGTTGCATGGGAGGTGACTAATATAGAGAAAGATGGGTGTGAAAAGGACAAGGCCAACTTGGAGAAGGAGAAGGTGGAGAATCCTACAGAGAACTTCAAGGAAGAGAACAGGGGTCCTGAGATTAATGAGGGGAGGAACAAGGATTTTGAGAATTTGGGATGCTTGGCCTTCTTATCTACCCTTAGCATTATGAAAAATGATATCACTGTGATGAAGACCAACATCCACCAGCTACAAAAAGAGATGGGGGTTCTTAAAAGGATGAACCTGGGGGAGAAGACCATGGGCCAGACAATTGATAAGCTCACTGACATTGTCTCTAGAGCTGGGAATGTTGCTTCCTTCAATGACAGACTCACTGCCTTGGAGGAGAAGATTCAAAGTAGTAATGTTATAACCAAGAAAGTTGAGACTATGGAGAGGAGAATTGACAAGCTAGAGAAGACTGTGGGGAATATTGTAGAATAGAGTTTTGTTGTCCTCAAGTCTTCTAATGAGCACGTGAAGATCCTGGTTGACAAGTTTGATAGTGGGAAAGGGAACCAAGAGATCATAGAGAGTAAAGAGGATCAGGGGCCCAACAGGCACACAAGATCTAGGTTCAAGAAGATGGAGGATGACAACAAGAATGACATGGAAGATCTAAAGTTGTCTACTGCAAACATGTAGATTCTTGTTGACCAGGCTACAGAACTAATGAAATGTGTTTAGACAACATCTTGTTGTCTTGCTTTCCTTTTTGTTGTCCTTTGTCTTTTAGTTGTTCTTTATGTTTAAGGACTTGGTTGTTTTGTATTTTTTGGTGTTGTTGCACTTGCCTTCTTGGAGCTTAAATGTTTTATCTTTTATCCTTATGTAAAAGGTTTCGGGTCCTTTCAAAACCTATTTTTATGTAATCAAAACAACATATTCTTCTTCTGTAGTGGACTGAGAAATAAATCCTTGTTTCTTACTTATCCAAGTTACTAATATTTCTCCTAAAAAGAATGATCCACCAATAGTTCTTTTTCTATCATCAATATTTCCAGCCCAATCAACATCAGTGTAAACTTTCAGTTCAAAATTGTCTTCTTTCTTATACCATAATTCAAAAATTTAGTATTCTTCAAGTATCTCAAAATTCTTTTCACAGTAATCATGTGTGATTCTTTAGGATTAGCAGAGAATCTAGCTACAAGTCCAACCACATGTGCAATGTCTGGTCTACTATGCACAAGATACATCAATTTTCCAATCATTGATCTATATAAGGTTTGATTTCCCTTGGTTGACTTGTCATCCTTTTTCATCTTGCATCCAGTAACCATAGGTGTACCAACTAGTTTAGAATCTTCCATATTGAATGTCTTCAACACATATTTAATGTATTTAGATTGTGTGATGTATATGCCTTCCTTCTGTTGTAGTATTTGCAATCCAAGAAAAAAATTGATCTCACCAAAAATTGACATTTCAAATTCTTTCCTCATTTCATCAGAAAAAGATTTCCAAAAGTTATCATGACCTCTGAATATGATATCATCAACAAATATTTCAGCAATAAGAATCTTGTCATCAATTTTACATTTCAAATACAAATTGGTGTTGTCACTTGCTCTAACAAATCCAATTCTTATGAGATAAGAATGCAATCTTTCATACCATGCTCTTGGTGCTTGTTTTAGTCCATATAATGCCTTTTGCAACTTACATACCATATTCCTCTTATTAGGATCAATAAAACCTTTAGGTTGTTCAATGTATACTTCTTCCTCAAGTATCCCATTCAGAAATGCATATTTAACATCCATCCAATATACCTTAAATCCTTTGTAAGTAGCATATACAAATAGTATTCTTACTCCTTCAAATCTAACAATGGGTGCAAAGGTTTCTCCATAGTCAATTCCTTCTTCTTGTGCATAACCTTTGTAAACCAATCTTGCATTGTTCCTTCTTACATCTCCATTCTCATTCAATTTTTTTATGAATATTCATTTGGTTCCAATCATATTTTTTTCTTTAGGTCTTAGTACCAATGTCCATGTCTTGTTTTTCTGTATTTTCTCAATCTCTTCATTCATTACCTTAATCCATTCATCATTTTCCAATGCATCTCTAACTATTTTAGGCTCAACTTCACAAACAAAACATGTGTTGTTTCTTAACTTACTTTGAGTCATCATTCCTTCTCTTTTATCTCTAGTTATCTAATCTTGTGGATGGTGTCTTCTCACATACTTTGAAAGTAGAGGTTCAGATCTTTGTTCTTCAATGTGTTCTCCACTCGGTGCATGACCATCATTCTCATCAGTAATTGTTTTTTGATGTTCAGTATGTAAAGACTATTTCCTCGTAGCATTATTTTGTTGCTCTGTAACACCAAACTGTTGCTCAGGTAGAGTTTTAGGTTCTTCAATAAAAAAAATCTACCATAGTCTTTCAGTTCCTTTTTTCTTTCCTCATCATTATTTTCTGCAAACTCATCAACTCTCACATTTTCACTTTCAATCATTTTTTTAGTAGCCTTGTTCAAACATTTATAAGCCTTTATTTTAGTAGAATATCCTAGAAATAACCCTTCATCACCTTTTGAATCAAATTGTTCATTTCTATCATCTTTTAGAATGTAAAATATACTTCTAAATATTCTAAAATAACTCACATTAGGTGTGTAACCATACCATAGCTCATAAGGTGTTTTGTTTAATTATTTCTTTAGTTGAGCTCAGATCAATGTGTAAATAGTAGTACTAACAACTTCTCTCCAGAACATTTGTGCAACATCTTTTTCAATCATCGGTGTTCTAGCACAATCAACAATTGATCTATTCCTCCTTTCGGCAATCTCATTTTGTTGGGGTGTTCTTGTTGTAGATACTTGTCTCTTAATTCCATGTTCATTACAAAAATTAGTGAACTCATCATAAATAAATTCACTACCCCTATCTAACCTTAAGCATTTCAATTCCTTACCACTTTCTTTTTCCACTTTTTCTTTGTACCATTTAAACATTTTGAAAGCTTCTGATTTTTCTTGTAAGAACATGATAGTCATCATCCTAGATAAATCATCAACAAATAAGATAAAATATCTGACTCCATAATAACTCTGAGTTCTTATTGGCCCACACATGTCAGTATGAACTAACTCCAAAATAACATTAGATGAGTAATGCTTTCTCTTGAAACTAGACTTTGACATCTTACCCATTTGACATTGTTTGCACATTACATGGTCAGGTTTAGATATGCTCGGTAAGCCTCCAAATTTCCTTTTCTTACTGATCTTAACCATGTTTTCAAAGTTCACATGACATAACCCCTTGTGCCATAACCATACATCTTCATTTTTAGC
Organism: Chamaecyparis obtusa; assembly: GCA_027943335.1. Classification (NCBI taxonomy): domain Eukaryota; kingdom Viridiplantae; phylum Streptophyta; class Pinopsida; order Cupressales; family Cupressaceae; genus Chamaecyparis; species Chamaecyparis obtusa. The sequence continues at coordinate 694,496 of BSBK01005984.1, read as the reverse complement.
CAATAAATAAGAAGTTTCAACATTGTCCAAATAGAATTAATAAGTTGCCTTTTGATTGTTCACCAATACTGATCAATTTTCTAGCTTCATCATTGATTTTCACCTTTCTATTCTCAAATGCAACTCAATGACCAGTGTTATTCAGCTATGTTATTCAGTTGTGCTACACTCAAATTTATCTTCATCACTAGTCATATGATGTGTGCATCCACTATCAATAATCCAAGTATCATTCTTGCTAACTTTAGAAATAAGTGTAGTTTCAACATACATTTCTTCATAATCTTATTTCAATGCAACAAATACCACTTCTATATCTTCATTAGTTCCAGTCTCGGTGTCATCATACTCATCTTCAAATAGGTAGCATGCCTTCTTTCCTTTATCTCTATAGTCTCAATTGTCTTTGTTTCCATGCTATCAGTTACCTCTGTGATCTCAGTAATTTCTTATGTCATTCTTCCTTTCATTTGATCTTTCATTTGTTTTCTCATCTTCTTTCATGTCAGGACATCTTGCTACAATATGTCCAATCTCTTTGCATTTAAAACATACCAATGGTAGTTTACCTCTATATCTTCCTTTGAATTTTTGTAGTCTTTTAGCCATTAATGCTTCAAGTTCATCAAGTTCATCTTCTTCACTTTCACTTTCACTTTCATTTCTTATCTTATGTCTGCTGCTTGATCTTCCAATTTTTAGAGATAACATAAATGCAGATTCTACCTTAGGTAACATACTTTTGTCATAGTTATTTAACTCAAATGCAGTCAATCTACCAATCAAACTATCAAGAGAAATATTATTACCAGGATCTATTCTCATTTCATGAATTACAGAGACTCTAATAGCATAGGAAGGTAACAATGTTCTGAGAATTTTACTTACCATAGTATCTTCATCAATATTTCCACCTGCTCCTTGGATAGCATTCACAACTTCTTTGATTTGATTGTTGTATTGAGTGATGTTTTCACCTTCTTTCATCTTCATATCATCAAACTTTCCTCTTAGACTTTTATCCTTAGTCCTTAGCACATTCACATCTCCTCCATGAACTAGTGTAAGCTTGTCCCACATCTTCTTTGTAGTTGCACATGTCTTAATGTCTTCAAATTCATCATCTAATAAAGAAGAAGCAATCTCAATCATCATAGCATTGTGTTCTTGTCTTTCTTTCATTTGGTTGATAGTCAAAGGACCAGTGGGAGTTATAAACTAATTTTCCAAGTAGTAAATTATAGAATCACCAATCCTTGATAGATATAACTTCATCCTACTTTTCCACGTTGAGAAATTGTCTTTGTTTAGCTTTGGCACCTCTGTCTTATACATCTTGTGATCTTTTACTTAAGTCCTTAAAACTTCTTCCTTCAAGTACTCTTTCTCTGATACCAATTGTTAGATAAATGAGAGGGGGTGAATCAGTTAACTCCAGTTATCATATAGTGCCAAATACTCCTAGATATATAAAAAAATTCTTTCAATTCAATTAAACAACTTAGTAAAACTTTGTCTATGCCTTTCTGTTCATTAACCAAATACTAACAAATTAACTAGTGTATATACCGATCAAACCAGTAATTATAATATGTAAAGTAAAATAGAAAATCATCACATCCATACACATATAAAAAATTATTTTTAACATGGAAACCTTGTTAGGCAAAAAACCACCTAGGACCGGTACCCGAAATAATTTCACTCTTCTGAAGTGAGCTCCATTAAGAGCCAACCTTGTTAAAGGTTACAAAATACACTGTAAGGTGTGACCTTGTTAGATGATTTATCACTAACAGTTCTCCGTGACCAAACATTCACTATGAGGTCAACATGAAAACAATCAACATTCATTGAATGGCATAATGAAATAATAAATACTGTTAAGTCCCACTTGGTTAAGAGATTTATCTGTACCAATGGTTAGAATGCAATAGTAAATTATATGATTCAAATACAACTTCCATTGCATATTTTCAGATCTATGCTAAGCTCAAAATACCTCTGGCCATCATAATCACTTCAATTTCCTTGTATCCTCCAACTCTGTTCTGCTTGGTTAATTCCTTTCTCTAACGCTCGGTGTAGTTTGTAGATTTTCTCAGTTCTTTCTTTAACCCACTTGACCAGCTTTGCATGAATACAATCTTCTCATGAGCATCATCTTCATAATGAATCTCTTGTCTCCTTTTATAGACATGATAAACGATTTTCTTCTCATCCATATATTTTGCCTCTTAATCTTCACCATTGATTTTGCCACTTTAACCTTCCTCGAAACTTGTTTCACAAAAATGTTTCATTCTAGATCATTCAATCATCCATGAATTTAGTTAGCCATTTGATCATCATAACAAACTTTATCTTTAACCTCAAAATCATCCATATTTTTCCATCTCATCATCTTTAGTCATAAGTCATATGTTCCATTTATTTCTTTCACTCGGTCAATATTGTGATGTGTCGGTGACTTCTTACTCGGTTAATATTGTACTTGGTATACACTACACTTGCTCGGTGTACACTATTTTAACTCGATGTATACTAAGTTCTTCATTTACTGAACACATAAACTTGTACATTCTTGATATTTAATTCATAATATAATTATGTAATACAATCAAATCACTAACATAATGTCATAGACTCATCAATAAGTTACCCACTGAATACCATATCCATATCTTGCTCATACATCTCATATTCATATTAATATCTCATTCCTTCACCATTATTTCCTTCTTCAGATGTTTGTAACTACCATGATAAGTACATTCAAAACTAGTTGACATCAATGACAATACAATAACTAATTTAATGCATCACACATACCTTTGTAGCTTGGTGATCATTAATCTCTCCCTTTGAAGTATCTAATCAGTTGTCAAACTCTCCCTTTAAAATATTCAATCAGTTGTAGTATAACAATTACATCACAATTATCAATATACAACTACAACACAATCAAATATGATTGGTTTTCTCAATAGAAATCTTGCAAGACATGCACAACTGCTTATCCCTCAAAATTATGATGAATTCTATAGACTAAACCAAAGACTCTAGTTATCACAATATATCAAATTCAAAATCTTAGGTCCTCTTATCTCTCCTTCCCTACTAAATAAGAACCACAAGACTTACTTAAATACAAGATCATCAACCACAAGCTAGTTTATCTGATCATAATATCCAAGACAAAGAAACAATTTACAAACATATAGTAGATGACATAATCCATAAGAACATCCCCAATTAGATACATCATGACATCTGAATATAAAAGGAGGTCAACCACATGTGTAAGAATATAGAACAAGGTTCCACAAAGCTTTGTGAAACATGAAACTACATCACAAACTGAATCTTTCCACTCTGGCTGTTAGAACAGGAAAATTGAATAGGACTGAACCAATCATTAAATAACTTCACCTGGAAATATTGGAAAGAGTTGTGAATCTAGACATAGGATCTCCAAGATGTTTAGAACACAACATAAGGATCAAATAAGAAAATGAGCCAACTAGAATGCTCACTACCCAAAATAGTAGAAACTCCCCAACTAGAACAATAAATCGACAAAATGAAAGGAAATGTTTTTAGGTGATGCAAGATTGCCAACAACCCAATGATGCTCCTAAATCATTCAACCTCTATTGGAAAGATGAATTGAGTACTAGACACAAGAGAGTATGGGGTGGTACTGATTGGTGTAATATCCCTCCCATAGTTTACTTTTCTATTTAATTGACAGACTCTTTTACACCACTTTTCATGTGTGTATTAAATCCTCAGATAGATTTGATGTTATGTATATTTATCTTTATGGTTTTAATGACCCCATACTTGCATGTGTATGGTTTTCATGTATGTTTTATATTTCCATTTGATGTTCCTCATATGGTTGAGGGAAGAAGTCATAGTTACTAGCTTCTGAGATCCACATGATCGACTGATCTTCACCATTGTCTGTTATATATTTATACATGTATTATATGCTTGTTTTTTATGCAGAATTTCAGGTACTGGACATTGACTTCCCTAAATTTCCAAGATGAAAGTGCCTTATCATAATATAACAGTGATAAGAGAGGGGAGATAACAGACAGGTCCAATCCCAACCTAAGCCATTTATTATCTTAATATAATGGACACGTATCTGATTTTCTACCTATCTGAATTCATCAAGGCGACATGAACTCATGAGCCCTTTGGTAATGATTGTTGTGTTTTGATTTAGTTAGTTTTTGTCTTGTTGCATGTCATGTGAGTTGGTGCGATTTTGTGGAAAATAGTTAAATAATTTATTAAGATTAATTATGTGGTTAAATAATTAAATCTCATTACATATAGAATTATTAAATATGAGGGTATTTAATTAATGAAAATTAATTAAATACATTTATTAATAAAAAACACTTAATTAAAAAGTAGAATTATAAAAATGGAGTATTTAATTAATTACTAAATCCAAATTATAATTAATGACATAATTAATGAACTGGTATTTAATTATCAATTACATAATTATTAAAATGTTTAAAATATTACTTTTAAATTAAAAATTGATATGCAATTTAGCTCCACATTCAATTAAATTAAATTATAAAGTTAAATTAAAGTTGAGTTAAAGTTGTTAATTAGAAAAGGTGCATATAATTATTAGTTATAGTTAATTAATTGTGCAAAAAGGGAATTTATAAAAACAAAATTAGGAGTTGAGTTCTAATTCTTGATTGGGAGTTGCATGTTTCAATCTTGATTGTTGAGTTTTCCTTTATTAGAGTTATTTTTGGTCATTTTGCACACACACAAGTTTACAAGTTTTGGCTCTGGTTTTAGATATAAGAAAATTGTGAAAGCTTAAGATTTTCAGAATTTTGGCTTGTTCTTCGTGGCTTTTGTCAATTGGTGGTTTAATGTAAGATTTTGAAAATCTTGTAGACCTATCCTCTTTGAAAAGATTGTTTACCTTGTGCCTAATAGGTTTGGTTGATGTTTTGATATGGTTGTATTGTGATTCTTCTATTGTACAAATATTTGATTTGAAAAGTTAAAATAAATGGTTTTTGTTCAAATGAAGAAACCTTTGTTGTTTTGAATCAGTGGATATACAGTAATGTGTTGGAAAAACAATGGGAAAACTTGTATTAGATCACAAGATATCAGATGATAAATAATAAATTCCTTTTAAAAAATAATAAATATATTAAAAATTGAGCTTGTTGTTTCTGTGTGAGAGAATTTTTGACAGATTTTTTTTAAAATAATCAAAAAAAAAAATCGGGGGCAGGGGTTTATTCCTCCCAACAGCTACAACAACCTAAGCTTTCGACAGTAGCTAGTGCTGCCCATGACAACTTGGGGTTGGGTCAATCTCCTCCGCCCCCCAAAAAAATAAATAAATATTTTTGAGTTTTTTCTTTAAAGAAAAATAATAATATTAATAATTTTTTTCAATAAAATTGATTTTATTTAATTATTAATTTATTTAATATTTTAATATTAATTAACATAGTTTTTGTTATAGAGTTGAATTTCTGGATTTGATTGTGTGTGAATTCTTAGTATCAACGTTTCGGATCACACTCTGTGATCCATCATCAGGATATGAAAGAGCCAAGAATAATAGTAAAAATGCAGATTTAGCTACTCACAATAGGAACATAAAGGGAAAAGGGGGAGGAGAAGACACGCCAATCAATGAGAAAAGACTTGTAAGAGAGAAAAGTAATTAAAAATACAAAATTAATGCATGAAGTGAATGTAGAAGTCAAGAGTATAATATAAGGAAGCCAAGAAATGATATAAAGAAAGGAGTGAAATGCAAGATATAAGAAAAAAATATCTATATAAATGAATATCTATAAAAATATATATATGCACCTAATTATATGAAGATATATATATAAATAAATAAATAATAATATATATTTAATAATATATATAATAAGATGTAAATATTTACATCTTGTTACATATATTATTAAATATATATTATTATTTAGTTATAAATAAAAATATATAAAAAAATAAAAAATAAAAATAATACCCATATGTACACACACACACACACACACACACATATATATATATTATAGATCGTTTATAAACTGTGCTCTTCGAGCAACAACATGATTGACTAAGAGTCACAACTTAGAATTCCACAAAGATGTCCCTCTTGGGATTTGAACCAGGGTTTCCACAATGCAAAGTCATTGCTTCAACCAACTAAGCTAAACCCCTTGGACCTATATATATGTGTGTGTGTGTGTGTGTGTGTGTGTGTGTGTGGGCGCGCACACACACACACACACACACACACACACACACATATATATATATATAGATATAGATATATATATATATATGTGTGTGTGTGTGTGTGTGTGTGTATGTACATATACATATATATATATGTACATATATACATATATAGATATACATATATACATATATAGATATACATATACATATATACATATATATATGTACATATATATATGTACATATATATATGTACATATATATATATATGTACATGTATATATATATGTACATGTATATATATATGTACATGTATATATATATGTACATGTATGTATATATACATGTATGTATATATACATGTATGTATATATATATATATATATGTATATATATATATATATATATATATATATATATATATATATATATATATATATATATATATATATGTATGTATGTATGTATATATATATATATGTATGTATATATATATGTATGTATGTATATATATATGTATGTATATATATATATATGTATGTATATATATATGTATGTATGTATATATATATATATATATGTATGTATGTATGTATATATATATATATATATATATGTATATTATATATATGTATATATATATGTATATATATATATGTATATATATATGTATATATATATGTTATATTGTATATATATATATATGTATATATATATATATGTATATATATATATATATGTATGTGTGTGTGTGTGTGTGTGTATTTTAATATATACATATAGGTATATATGGGAATATATATATATATATATATATATATAATATATGTTTAAATATTGTTATTTATAACTAAATAGTAATGTATATTTAATAATATATTTAAAAAGATATAAATATTTACATCTTGTTGCATATATTATTAAATATATATTATTATTTAGTTATTAAATAGAAATATGAAAATATATTAATAATAATATATATATTCTCATATATATATATATATATATATATATATATATTCATGTATATCAATATTCATATATAACAAAATACAAATATGTTATACATACATACATACACACACACATACATACATACATACATACATACATACATACATACATACATACATATATATATATAGATATATATATGAATATAAATAACTAAAATAACAAAAATCATAACCACAAAAATATAGAAGAAAGTGCACACATAAATAAGAAAGTCCACTCCTTCCCCCTCAAGCCCAAATGGTGGAAATGTTATGTTGATGACACCAACGTGTGTTGGCCACACGGGCTTAAAAAACTTGAGGAGTTTCACCAGCACCTCAACAGCTTAGCCCCTAGCATTTCCTTCACCAAGGAGATTGAGTCTGGCAACCAATTACCCTTCCTTGATGTGCTCCTCATTAAGAAGCCTGATGGCTCCTTTGGTCAACATGTGTATCACAAAGCTACCCACACTGACTTATACCTTCACTCCTCTTCCCACCACCATCCCAGCCAAAAAATTGGCATCCTTAGGACCCTTGCTCTTAGAGCCTTTAGAATTTGTGATGATGACAATCTTAACCTAGAGCTTACCCATCTTCGCTAGGTCTTCAACTGGAATGGGTACTCTCACAAGAAAATTTCTAAGGCTCTTAACCAAGCCAAGACCTTCTTTCTTGCCAACTCCTATCCTCAACCTTCCCCTTCCCCGCCTCCCATTTTCGCCACCCTCCCTTTTGTTGATGGCATCTCTCAGAAAATTGCCAAAATCTTAACCAAAAGCGGTCTGCATGTTGCTTCAAACGCCCCTCTTGGTTAAGAAATCGTGTCCCCCCTCTCAAAGATTCCAGAGACTCTTTTCTAGATTTTGGGTGTATAAGGTCCCATGTTCTTGTGGAACCCCTTATATAGGCGAAACTGGCCGATCTTTCCACACCAAAATCTATGAACACAATGGCTGACATTGAGCATGATAGAGTCCACAAATTAGCTTTAGCTAAGCACTCGTCCTCCACCAAGCATCACATTTGCTTAGATAGGACCCAGATCCTCTCCAAGGAAGATAACTACTTTAAAAGGAAGCTCAAAGAGGCCATTGAGATCCACTACCATCCCATCAACCTCAACCGAGATGATGGGTGGTCTGTTAGCCCTTCATGGTGACCTTTGTTAGTATGATTGTTAACCTCCATAACCCTTAGTCTTTTTTCGTATCCCGCACCTTTCCTTGTCTGTCTTCATTCCTCTCAGGCTTTCAGGCCCCTTCCTGTTCTTCCTATTTTTTCTCCATGGTGGTGGTTTTCTCCTGTCCTCTTCTCCTCTGTGGCCCATCCTCCCGCCATCTTGTTAGGGTACCTCTCTCTCCCTTTCCTTGCGGTTCTTGTTTTTTCCTTGGTTCTTGCTCACCTTTCCTTTCTCTCATTGTCTGGTTCCAGGTCTCTTCTGTTGTTCTTGTTTTCCCTCGTTTAGTTCCTTGTTTATCTTTGTCGGTTTAACCCTTTTTGATATTCTTTGTCTTGTAGATTCAGTTTTATTTATCTGCTTGTTCTTTTGATTCTTGTTCTCTTTTCTAGATGTCTATTTATCTATTCAGGCTTTTGCATGCTTTTATAGATGTTTGATTAAAAAAATTATATAATTTTTTGCTTATTTATGTGTGCACTTTCTTCTATATTTTTGTGGTTATGATTTTTGTTATTTTAGTTTTATATATATATATATATATATATATATATATATATATATATATATATATATATATATATATATATATACTATATATATATATATATATATATATATATATATATATATATAATATATATATATATATATATATATATATATTCATGTATATAGATATACATGTATGTATAAGTATATATATTCGTGTATATTTCTAGGCATGTTAACATATTTGTATTTTGTTATATATGAATACTGATATACATAAATATATATATATATAGGTATATACGAGAATATATATATTATTATTAATATATTTTCATATTTTTATTTATAACTAAATAATAATATATATTTAATAATATATGCAACAAGATGTAAATATTTATATCTTTTTAAATATATTATTAAATATACATTACTATTTAGTTATAAATAACAATATTTAAATATATATATATATAACAATATATATATTCCCATATATACTTATATATTTATATTAAAATACATGCATGCATACATACATACATATATATATATAGGTACATATGGGTATTTTATTTTTATTTTTTTAATATATTTTTATTTATAACTAAATAATAATATATATATATTATATATATATGTATGTATGTATTTATATAGGTACATATGAGTATTATTTTTATTTTTTATTTTTTATATATTTTTATTTATAACTAAATAATAATATATATTTAATAATATATGTAACAAGATGTAAATATTTACATCTTATTATATATATTATTATTTATTTATTTATATAATATAATTTCCTCGTATAATTAGGTGCATATATATATTTTTATAGATATTCATTTATATGGATATTTTTTTCTTATATCTTGCATTTCACTCCTTTCTTTTATATCATTTCTTGGCTTCCTTATATTATACTCTTGACTTCTACATTCACTTCATGCATTAATTTTGTATTTTTAATTGCTTTTCTCTCTTACAGGTCTTTTCTCATTGATTGGCATGTCTTCTCCTCCCCCTTTTCCCTTTATGTTCCTATTGTGAGTAGCTAAATCTGCATTTTTACTATTATTCTTGGCTCTTTCATATCCTGATGATGGATCACAGAGTGTGATTCGAAACATTGATACTAAAAATTCACACACAATCAAATCCAGAAATTCAGCTCTTTAACAATGGATTGTGGAAATCTCATGCTATTAATAGTTTTTGTTATTAATTAATATTTATTTTAAGATTAATTATTAATTAATAGACCTTATTAATTAATAGTTAATAATTTATATTTTTAAATGTGGATGTTGATTTATTGTAGTTTTTCATTTTAAATTATTTACTTGTGTAAATATGGGCACGGAATTATGAGTGTATAATTACAGTCAAATTGGACTTTTAATTAACAAAGAGATTGTATTAAATAATTTAGACCTATATGTTGATTTAGTTGTGAGTGTATATGTGTGCCTTGCTTATTATGGTATTTGGGAAAATTATGTTGGCTTATAGGGGTTGTACTAGAGGCTTTGGGTTATGTTTCTTTCTATTGATTCTTAAGTGCTTATCTGTTATGTATTCTAAATCTGTATGAATTCAATTTCTTTTACTCGACCTTGTTGTCTAAGCTCATTATTTTATTAACTCTTTACGAGAGTATGTTTTTATGATGTTATGGTTTAAGGACCAGTATGGATTTTCGATGGTTTGAGGACTAGTATGTAATTATGAGTTTATGGTTTGAGGAACAACTTTTGTTCCAATTATCTTTTAATGGAGCTAAATGTGATTATCATGTCTTATGGTTTTATGAGCTTTATTTGATATTTGAGCCTAGGTAGGTTAACTAAGTGTATAGATGGGAAGTGGCTTATTTTTTAGTCGCCAGAGCCCAAAAGTGGCCATCTGGGTATCCTTTGCAAGTTACTTAATAAAGTGATAACTTAAATACATTGAGAGTTTAATATGAATTAATAAGATGTATGTGTTCCTCACCCATGCCTTGAACACTAGTACATGCTAGGATGGTTTGTGAGAAGATGTTGGCCGCCTACATGGATTAGATGAGACATAGTTGATAGCCTTGTTTATATGAGAGGTTATTGATACCACATAGAGTCACTAAAGGGCCAGGGTCCAAAAAGACTACTAGGGTAACTCTAGAGTTGACTCATCCAATGAAACTTCCCCTTATGCATCTTAGGTTTTCTACATGTGTTGGTTGCCTTTGGTATTAGTATGTTTATCTTTGCAGTTGGTATTGTACCTTTTGAGATAGAGAGCTTTCAGGATCAGGGAAAACATTAGTGGTGAATATTCACCAATTAGCAAATTTCACTCGTCGGGGACCCAGAATTTGGTGAAAAAAATTGGACTTTCAGAGTGGCCATGTCGCCTACTCTTTATAAAAATTGGGTCCCATACATAGGCCAATTGCCAGTAGTGATATGGGATTATTTGTATTTCAGCGATGAATTCGCCAATAGAATCTAATTTTTCCATACAATAATTAAATACTTTCACCTACAATTTCCAAAGCTTGTCTTTATCGATGGTCATATTCACCAATATGTGGTCAAAATTTAAGTTAGAGTACGGTTAAGTACAAAGATCTGACATGTGTCTCTATTCCGGAGACTTTTCATGAAACTTTTTATCCTTTCAAACTTTGGCCTGAAATAAATTTCATTGTGGACACATGTCTTTATTCCGAATACTTTCTCTGGAACTTGGTGTCCTTTAAAATTTTGGCCCAAAATAGGATGTATGCCATTGATTTAGGATCATCCAACGGTTATAAAAAATAGGTTTACTATATGTCAGATGATATAAAACTTAGGACACCTTACTAAAATATTAAAAGTCATTTGAGCTTTCAGAGGTAATTTAAAAATATTAAATTTAACCTTTAAGTATGATAATTAATTAGGATCCATATAAAAATAATGATTAAATGATGGTTGCTAGGTATGTGTACTTCTATCCACGATTTTCTTCAACAATGAAAGATTCACCAGGATTTTATAGAGTTTTCATATAATTGAAAAAAAATCGCCAGTTAAATTAATATTTTCTCCTTTCAAAAAATAATAATTTGCCAACAATATTATTTTTTTCCAGCCAAAATAATGTAGGATTCGCCAGGATTTTACACTTTTTCTAGGGAGGGGGTTTCTTAAAGTTTTCCCTGTTCAGGATCCCTTTCTTAGTTTGTATGATGATTAAATTTGGTGTTTGTTATCCAAATGGGGTCTGTTGTTATCTCCTCATCATGATGGGAGTGGACCTTTGGTTACATGAGCTCAGGTGGTAGTGATTCTTTTACCATTTGAGATTCTGACATCCTTGTACCAGTGCTTGATCATCCTTGTAGCAGTTATATTCTCTTGTTCTTCATTGGAGACTTGCTCTTATCATTTATATATTACATTGTACTTTGTATTTAATTATTATTATATACCCCACAACTTGTGCAGTGGATATTGTTTCAATGTGTATACCTTATGGTATCAGATGTATCTAGGTTTCATTTATGAGATGTACTTGTTATTCATTTTCATTATATGGAGATTGTATATTATTTTTTGTATTTATTATATTAATTAAATTATGTAATTCTACATCATGAAATCCTTTGGATTTGTAATTTGTAAATGAGTTACATTTGTAAGTATCTATTGTCCTATGTTATATTGCTTTCGCATTGTTATTCATTATTGTTTGTAAACTTTTAAGAAACAAATTATTCTGTAAACTTAGTAACATGTTTTACGTTAATTTATACTGTGTTCCCTCATGGGGCATTACACATGACATCAGAGGGGTGAACCCACAGTAGTGGGTTACACTTTTTTGCTTGAACAGACACTGAACTCTACATTATGAAAAAAAAAATCAGATTCGGATGCATATTGCCGTTGAATCGTTTGAAATCGGAGGATGAAGTAAATTAGAGTCTTTTAGGATTTTATGTCTAGATTCTAAATGTGTATATATATATATATATATATATATATATATATATATATATATATATATATATATATATATATATATATATATATATATATATATATATATATATATATATATTGAATTGATTTGAATATTTTTTCTTTCTCCCACGAAAACTGGTATGGTGTTGAAAATGTCATTTTCAAAGAGTAACATTATTTTCATAGAGCATAACTTTTTTTCTAAAATAGATATGAATGTGCTTATTTTGAATTTAGTTTTGTAACATCTATACAGAGGGCATGCAATTGGTTTGATGACATTATCATGATTATTGCATATTTTATTAACGTTTGAAGTTGACTAAACCGTAATTTTGATATGCCTTAACTACATAGCTTATAAATTGTTGTGTATTTATCTAATTTTAATTTTTTTTTATAGAAACTAGACTCAAAGATGGAGGGCACTATTATTTTTATTTTTTAAAATTCTCTTTTCTAAGTTATTTTTCATTGAACGTCAAAATCAGAGGTTTATATTTGATAAAAAACCTACATTTGGTTAGCGTAAAAAAACATATAAATAATAAATTCAAAAATTATCGAATCTATAATTGTTAGAAAGCTCATTCCGAGTACTTGTGCTATGCAAAAGGACGTCTCCTTATTGTTCCATTTTATCCATGCGCTTGAGCCCCCAAAGCCATGAAATTCTTAGAATTTCTTCAAACCTTGCAAACATGACCTAATCAAGGACTTTCGATAGAAAGTACTTTTGATCAAAAGTACCTAGTTTCGATAGAAAGTACTTTACATAAAATAATGCAAATTACCCATTCTCAGGGACTTTTGATATAAAGTACTTTTGATCGAAAGTAATTTCTATCGAAAGTACTTAGTTTCAATAGAAAGTACTTTCTATCAAAATTATTTGATTAAATCTACGCTCTCATGATTTTTGGGATGAATTCCTTCCTCTGAAAAATTGTTACCCACTATTGTGGGTTCACCCATAGTGGTACTACATTACTCCTACCACAACCTCTTACCCTTTGCGCAACTGATTTACCTCTGCTACAAGACTTCGTCTAATCCAAAGCCTTCTGCTACAATACCTTACCATTCCTATTATTTGATACCAATCAGTTCTTAGATCTACCTCCAGGATTAATCTTCAGGTCCATATCAGTCTCTGTATTCTACCTTTCTGAGTAGTAACTCTTTACCATGCTCAGATTCCTTGCAATTTTTCCCCCTTCCTCCTTTAAGGGAACCAAAGTAAACTTATGCCTATCCTTCTCTATTGTGACCAATTTTCTTCTATAATCATGAATATATACGCTATCAAATTGCCAAGGTCTTCCCAATAGAACATGAAAAACACTCATAGATACCACATCACACAATACATCATCTTTATAAGGACCAATGTTAAAGTTCACTAGATATTGTTATTTCACCTCCACCATATGTTCATCTAAAAACCAACTTATCCCATAAGGACAAGGATGTTTAAACCTCTTCAAACCAAGCTTCTACACCATCTCTTCTGATACCAAATTATCAGTACTGCCACTATTCATAATAGCCTTACAACATTTGCCTCCTGATTTGTAAATAGTCCTAAATGAATTCCACCTTTGTATAGGTTCAACTTCTTTCTTACTCAACATGATTCTCTTGAACATAAGAGATTCTCCCATCTCACGTTCTGCCATATTCTCCACAAGATCATTGGCAACTTGCTCCTCATGTGCCACAAGATTTTGTTTACCCAAGATTTACAAGATATTTTAAAACATTGAAAAGCTCTATGTCCTATGCCACCACATTTAAAGAAATTACCTTTGAATTCTCTACTACCACTTCCTTTCCTAAGTAACTCTAAAAAAGTTCTACCTCAATGGTCTGCTTCTCTTTTCCATTGCTACTCACTTGCTTCTCCTTCCCTCTAGGGTTACTTGGTCTCCTTTTCAACTTATCTTCTACCTTCAATGCATATTGATAAGCATACTCCACTATAGAAATTTGTAACATGCGCAACTCATTCTAAATATTAAATCTTAGACCATTAATATATCTAGCCACCTTATCCTTAGATATCTCTCAGTGTCCAGATCTGATTCTTATCTTATAAAACTCCTTGGTGTATTCCTTCACACTTATGTCATTTTACTTCAAGTTCTGTAATTTCTTAAACAATTACAATTCATAATCCTCAAGCATAAATTTTAATTTTAATCTAGCAACCATCACCTCCATCTAGTAATTTTCATTTCACCATGTTCCTCTCTATCTTTCTGCAATTCTTTCCACCATAAGGTAGTATGATGCTTCAACTTTGTATGTGCTAACCTAACCCTCGGTGTATTTTTGATATCTTCAAGCTCAAAATAATCTTCCAATTCACCAATCTTGCCTATCAAATCCTTGAGATGTAATGAACCAAAGAAATTATATACTTCCATTCTATGACTTTTACTTACTTTTTTCATAGCCCTCAACAATCTTTCCTCTTCTACAAGGATCTCAACTTCTACGGTCTCAAGATCTTCAATAAATTCTTCATACTCATCCTTAATCTCAAGATTCCTTCACAATCTAGTCAATGCATTTCAAATCTCATTCTTGAAGTCCTCCATCATTTTCTCTATCCTTCTAGGGTTCATTCTTCTAGGAGACATCTTTCCAATCCTCAAGTGTAACTACCTTAGCTTCAATGATTTGATGACAAGGTGCTAATTGCCTTTGAATCAATGATCTATCAAACACACATGCAACCTACCTCAAACTCAGCAATCTATTCACCTTTGGCATGCCTTTAACAACTCAAAAAGGTCACTTACTAGAAACAATATCCTCTGTGATCCCCTTGTGCAAGTTCTCTATAATTTTGGGTCATATCCACACTCTGCCACCCCAACACATCTAGGGCTTCACAATCTTAGGAGCTCAATCTTCCAACATAGGAACATGAACCTTTCTCTAATACCATCTGATGCAGTCATGGATGGAGTTTCCCCAATGGAGATGGTCCAACCATGCAGCAAGAGTCAACATAGTAGAAACAATCAACTCAAAAACAAGAAAAGGCAATCAAGATGTTACAATAGATCTTCACATAGAATCCAATATTTACATCACATTAACCCGCAACGTGAAAATTACAAACTTTTGGCATACATGCTTGATTAGAATAGAATTACAAACCTAAACCCTAGAGTGATAACCTTCTAAATATTATCCATATTATTACTACTCAGCTACTTTGTTATTTCCTAAACAAAGATTATAAGCCTCAATATATAGAGATTTGCAACTCATATGTCAGCCAAGAACTATGACATTTTCCAAGAACAAGAAAATATAATACAAAAATATAGGTCAAGACCCAAATCATAAGATCTCATTGCCAAGATGTAGAAATGATGTGCAATCCAAGAGAGACAGTAGCCAAAGATCCAAAAACATTGGGATATAAGTCACCAAGCTTCACTAATTGGGAAATTAATTTGCAAGATCATAAAACTCCAACTGACTGTTAGAACATGAAGAACACACTAGCCTGAATATAAATCCAAGATAACTCCAATGATGTGAAGAATCCAAATGAGTTGTGAACCTAGGCATAAGTCAAACATGATGTCCAAAAGGTACCCTGAAGTTTACAGCAACAAATGATCCAAAACAAAGGAACACCACTAAAACTAAGAAAACAAGAACAAACTAAAAGGAAATATTTTTGGGTGATGCAAGATTTGCAATGACCCAAGGATAATCCTACATCAAATGGTACACATGTTGAATGTTTAGGGTGAGAGAAATTATTGCTCAATATGGTGACCAATTAGATGTTATTATAGGTATTATGATCTTGCACAAGAGCACATTGGGAAGTCATAATGGTTTTATGGATGGATATGATGATGTATTACATCAAACCTTATGAAATTTTCATAAGAAGTTTGAGAATGTTAGGAAAAGGGTGTTGTGCACCTTGCATAAGAAATAATTTTTTTATTATGTAAAATAAATATTTATTTTTAGTGCATCTTTAGGAGATGTGTTTAGTCACATTCAATAATTATTTGGGTCCACTTGTAAAGTTTTACATGATATTGGTTAAATAGTTTATGTGTGGGTTATGCATGGGAATATGTTTAATATTGAGAAAAAATGGTACCAAGATGTAAATTTTGGTGCAATGGTTTTGGGCACTCGCGGTTTTGAGGCACATAGTTTTACCTTTACCACTTGGTTGTATCATGTGAACTTAAATTTATAAAAGAAAGTGCATATTTAGTGGTTAGTAATTTCTCATTGGCTTTTTGGATATTTGTGTAGGTTGAATTCTTCCAATTAAACTTTGTGAAGATGTGCACAAATGTTATCCTAAAGAGCCTTATAAAAATCATATAAGAATCCACCCAAGCTAGGAATTTTTTATTGGATATTATGAACACAACCTTGGACAAATCATCCTTTGTGAAAAGTTGATCTTAAAGAAAGTGTTAAGAATTAGAAACTTGACAAGGCACTACATTTGAGAATTATTGTAGAGAAATGATCATGTTAAGAGTATTTTCTTAGGTGATGAAGGATTGAAGTGTAGAATAAAATCTTGAAGGCTGTTAGGAAGCTTGAATAAAAAAATCCCCATTGATATTTTTAATAGCTTGGGATGTTTGATAAGCTTGAAACACTTAGAAGGATTAGTTAGAGATTGAATCTTTTATAAAGTTAGTGAAGCCAAACTTTGATTTGGGCCCCAAAGATCAAATAAGTATATGCAACGTACTTATAGTAATAGACCGAGAAAAATGTAGCTACACATCCAAATCAAACAGTTGTGCCTTGAAAAAGTAGTCTTAGCCTAGCAAAGCTCCAAGGTGGTGGCCTCATATGAGTGGTGGTGGAAACAAAAAAGTGATGCCCGTAAATTTGAATTATGTTAGATGTGAATTTGATAGCATCATTTTGCCAAGTAATCCAACTTGTCTCATGCATTGGACATGTCTTTTAAAATTCTAAACATGTAGAATATGTGCTAACATGGACCTATAGGATAATAATGATGCTTTTATATAAAAAAAAATGAACCTAATTTATGACCTTAGGTTTAGAAATTTTCCATTCAATACAAATACTAGAAAGTTGTTTTTAAGAACAATGTCTAGCAATAGATAAAATAGTAAGGAAAATCAACTAGTTAAAAGACAAAAAAAATTAACTTAATAATGTGGCTTTATCAAGTTTCTTGTAGAACCTATCAAAAGGTTCTCTAAGGTACTCTAAAATGTCCTTATTTGATCATGCTAGGAGACAAAATTGAGGTCAACAAGGCCCAAGTTATTTTTCATACATCACCAAACCTCTCTTTCACCACGTGTCCATCTCATGGAAAAGACCTAAATTTATCATAGGTTATCAATCATATTAAAATCCCCCTGAAAATAATAAGAATCTAAGTAGCCATTTGATCCACATTCCAACTCCAAAGGGTAGATCATTCAATAATATCATTTGAGATATGAACTTTAATAACACCAAAAGAATGACTATTACTATTGAAAAGAGAGCACAATGCTTGGTTGGTGGAGTCACATCCCTATTCAACCACATGTTGAATCCATGTATAAGACATAAATATGATAAATCCATAACAAGATATATTCCATGCTTTCTACATAAAACATGATTGGTAGGACACATAACACAACATGCAAAAAAGAATAAAAAATATTAACTTCTTGTAAAACAAAAATTATCATATTTCTACAATCCATTAGATTATCTCTTAAAACTTCTAGATTTGATTGTGTATATATTTTTCAACATAACATTTTAGATCACACTTCATGATCCATCATCAAGATGTACAAGAGTATCATTAATATTAACCTTAAGAATAAGTATAGTTGACCACCCTTCCTCTTTTTTTAAGGAAGATTATAAGTTGATGGTCAAGTGGCAAGTTTAGTAGAAGAAGTAACCAAAGAGCACTTTGATATCTTGTGTTTAGTAGAATAAAAATGATATCAAGTATTATGTAAGTTTAGATAGAGAACACACTAGGCATGCCTCATTTGGCTAATTCATATCTACCATCTCCTTGAGATTCTTGGAGAGTTGAATTCAACACACATACGGTCTTTTGGGATCAAGCTAAAAATAGAATACCTAGTTCAACACAATTAACATTACTTAAGGAAGAGGCTATATAGGTCAAGAAATTATAGAATGGAAAAGATAACCTAAGATACTCCATCTAGACAAGGACATCAAATTTATCATTGGAACATACAAAATCTCTTTTCTAAGGTGTGAAAATAAGAAAAGAGGAACAAACACGCTAGGGACCATGCTTGAGAATAGCCTACACATGGTTGGCTTTAACAAAAGGAAAGGGAAAAAAACCTTGGTGAGGTTCTACACAACATCATGGTGGATCCCATGCAAAACCCAAGCCTAAACTTGGCACATTCTTTGAATATGCGTTAAGAGGGGACCCTTCACACAACCCATTTTATCAAATTATATTCTTTAAGACAAGAACGTGCACTATCAAACTTTAATGGTAAGAATCATAGTCAAATGTGTTTTAATAGGTGCATCTTAAATAACACCTTGGAACAACTTTAATAGGATAATTGTATAGACAAGCCATTATTATGCACAGTCAAATCCAATAGTAATTGCAAAGTTGCAAATGATTAAGGTCATTAATAATGAACAAATAAATTCTACGAACATGACACCATGACAAATCCTCAAAAAATAAAAAAATAAAAATTAATAAAAAGAGACAAAAAAACAAACAAATAAACAATGCCAAATCTTACTCCTTTTAAAGTACATATAGTGAAAAATGAAAATTACGGAGGTTAAATTACAGTTATAAACAATTCGAAATCTTACTTTAGTAAGCAAGTGTGACATCGAAAAAAATGCATACTAACTCCAACAAAATTAAGACTGAACCCTAAGAAAACCCACCCCATTAAAATATTATAATAAAGCCAAGAAAAAAAATAACAAATATAGAAATCATAAAGTAGGTATAATTGACAAAGAATGCTCCATTGCCTTGTCGCTTTTTTTTGACGGCATGAACAGTATAATATTTGAAGAATTCGCAGAAAGATGTCTAAACCCGAATAGTGTACATGATTAGATGGGAAGTGAGAAATACTTAAATTTTAAATGCAGTGAATTTACTATATTGAATTTGTTTTCATGTATGCCTTCATAGCTCAGTGGTAGAGCGTCAGTCTTGTAAACTGAAGGTCCGTAGTTCGATCCTGCGTGGAGGCATGTTTTACAGTTTTCCGAATTTATTTTTCGTCACATCTGTATTTCAAGATGGCGTCCAAGTGGGCAATAAAACGGTGGGTACTGGACCATCAGAGCCGTATTTTGATAGCTTTAAGCAATGCTAAAATTTAAGTACTCGATGGCGATACATGTCTCATATTCTGTTATTACAAGAATTTCCTCCACTTTACGCATTTCTTCGGAAATGTCAAAAAACAGTATATATAGGGAAAGTTTCTACTGTTCTTTGTTGCAGCAATGTACCAATAAAAAAACATTGGAAGAAGTTCACGCTCCTATGTTTAAAACTGGTTTCAATCATACCATCAGAGCCGTATTTTGGTGGCTTTAAGCAATGCTAAAATTTAAGAACTCGACGGAGATACATGTCTCATGTTCCTGTTACAAGAATTTCCCCTACTTTACGCATTTCTTAGGAAATGGCAAAACACAGTATATATAGGGAAAGTTTCTACTCTTCTTTGTTACAGCAATGTACCAATAAAAAAGCATTGGAAGAAATTCACGCTCATATTTTTAAAACTGGTTTCAATCATAACATCATTCTAGAAACGAAACTAGTTCAGATGTGTACTCTCTTGGGTTCTATGGATTATGGCCGCCAGGTGTTTGACAAAATATCCGAAAGAAATGTTCTCTTGTGGAATGTAATAATCAGGGGTTATGCAACCAATGGTCCCTCTGATGAGGCAATTGCACTTTATAAAGAAATGAGAGAGCGGGGATTCTGGCCAGACAAGTATACATTCCCGGTGGTATTGAAGGCTTGTGCCAGCTTTTCAGTTTTGAAAGAGGGAAAAACAGTTCATGGTAACATAGTCAAGACTGGCCTCGGAGCTGATGTCTTTGTTGGAGCTGGATTGCTAGATATGTATGCAAAATGTGGGTGCATAGATGATGCATTCCATGTGTTTGACAAAATGCATGATCGAGATTCAGTGTCTTGGAGTGCAATGATTGCTGGATATGTGCAGAATGGGTGTAGTAAGGAGGCATTGAGGATTTTTTGTAGAATGCAGTCTGAAGCTGTGGAAGTAGACTCCGCAAGTGTTGTGAGCGTTCTTCCCGCATGTGCCCAGTCAGGAGTTGTGCGAGTAGGTGAATCGATCCATGCATATATAATTAAAGCAGGGTTTGAACAACATATTCCAGTAGGAACTGGACTCATCAATATGTATGCTAAATGTGAGAACATAGGTAGCGCATGTCATTTGTTTGAAACAATGGTGGAAAGAAATGCGGTTTCATGGAATGCAATGATTGATGGGTATGTTAAGAATGGACTTGCTAGTAAGGCTTTGGCATTGTTTTGCCAAATGCAAGTTGTAGGCTTCAAGTTAAACACTGTAGCCATTTCGAGTACATTAATAGCATGTGCTGGATTAGGAGCTTTTCTACAAGGCAAGTCAATTCATGCTTTCGTAATTCGAAATGGGGTTATGTTGGATGGTTCAGTGGGTAATTCCCTAGTTGTTATGTATGCAAGGTGTGGGAATATAGGAATTGGGCGCCTGTTGTTTGACAAAATGTCTGGAAGAGATGTGATCTCATGGAATGCAATGATTGGTGGGTATGCCCAGAATGGACATGCCATGGAGGCGTTGGTGCTCTTTAAAATATTGCTACTGGAAAATGTGAAACCAAATTCAATCACAATAGTAAGTATGCTACCAGCATGTGCTGATTTAGAAAACCTACAGCAGGGCAAGGGAACCCATGCTTACATAGTGAAGAGCGGATTTGAAACTGATACTACTGTAATGACTTCCCTTGTGGCATTGTATGCCAAGTGTGGGGAACCAGAGACAGCACAACAATTGTTTGACAATATATCTGAGAGAGATCTGGTTTCCTGGAATGCTATGATTGGAGCTTATGCACAAAATGGGCATGGCAACCAGGCCTTGGACTTGTTTCATCAAATGCAAGTAGAAAGTGTGATGCCTAATGCAGTAACCATGACATGTGTGCTACCAGCATATGCACATCTTGGAGCTCTACAACAGGGCAAGATGATCCATGCTTACATAATTAGAAATGGATTTGATTCAGATGTTTATGTGGGGACTGCAGTCGTAGATATGTATTCCAAATGTGGACGTATAAACACCGCACGCCTATTATTTGATAAGATGTGCCAAAGAAACGTGGTTTCATGGAGTGCAATGATTGCAGGATATGGGATGAATGGACATGAAAATGTTGCTCTAGAACTATTTTTCCAAATGCTACAAGCAGGCATAAAGCCTACACATGTTACTTTCGTTTCTGTTCTGTCTGCATGCAGTCATGCTGGCTTGTTGGAAGAAGGGTGGAAGTTATTTGATTCCATGACTCGGGATTATAGCATTACACCTAAGGAAGAGCACTATGCATGCATGGTTGACCTTCTTGGACGTGCAGGCCATTTGAATCAGGCACAAAACTTCATTGAAAAGATGCCGATAAAACCTTCTCCCGGCATATGGGGAACCTTGCTTGGTGCCTGCAGAATTCACCATAATATTGAGCTAGCAAAATGTATTGCAGACTACCTAATTGACTTGAAACCTACTAATGCTGGGTATTATGTATTAATTTCAAACATTTATGCTGCAGCAGGTAGGTGGGATGATATAGTCAGGGTAAGACAATTGATGAAAGACAGAGGTCTGAAAAAGACACCTGGTTGCAGTTGGATTGAGGCGAATAATAGGGTTCACTCATTCCTAGTTGGAGATAGATCTAATCCTCAATCCGATAACATTTATTCATTACTGGAGAGTATGTTTAAGAAGATGAAAGAGATGGGATATGTGCCTAATACAGATTTTGTGCTGCATGATGTAGAGGAAGAATTGAAGGAAGATTTGCTCTCATGTCATAGCGAGAAACTAGCTATTGCTTTTGGGATTCTGAATACAAGACCTGGAACTCCTATATGTATCACAAAAAACCTTCGTGTTTGTACTGACTGCCATACTGCCAGTAAGTTTATCACCAAGATTGTTGGTCGAGAAATTATCATGAGAGATGCAAACCGTTTCCATCACGTCAAGGATGGACAGTGTTCCTGCAGGGACTATTGGTGATGTTCGTGACAACAGGTGTACATTATGTGTTCAAAATATATGGAGATTAGAGGTACTCGGTGGTCGGTGGTCGGTGATTGGGTGATGATTCAATTTTCTAAACCCTTTTTGTTGTTAGCCTGTTGTTTTCTATCTAGTCTGGCTCTTTAATTGAGAATTTGACATATATTCTTTTGGAGATGCCCTGGAAGCTGAGGCGCATACTAACTAGTATGTGCTTTCAACCTGGCTGTAGAATTTGAATCTTCATAATATTTGACCTTGGGTTACACTTTTACACAGAGTTGAGGTATGGCCAACAAGAGGAAGCCATTTCAGAGCTATTTTTCCACCCACTTTCTTTTACTAGATCAAAGAGCATGAGGTGCCGGGTTTTTGCAATGTTGATATATATATCTTACAACAAATTCTAACCTAATGTGTTGGGCTTCTAGGTTCAACTGTGTAACATTTATTTGGGCTTCTAGGTTCAACTGTGTAACATTTATTTGCATTAATGTTTCAGATCACACTCCTTGATCTATCATCAAAATGAGAGAGCTGTGGAAAGAAAAATAGATCATAAAGAAATTCTATGCAGTTGAACCCAAAAGCATGACACATATGTCAACATGGACTGCATTAATCTAATGTCTCAGATTCTACCCCAATCTGATATTTTAACTGTATATGGTACCTGAAATGTCTCTGCTCTCATGGACAGGATTTTCTGTGCCTTTTGAACCCCTTCATTAGACAAAATGTTGGAGAGTTTTAGTGTTGCTTGTCCGACAAATTCATAAGGTGAATCTAACAGTTGGAGAGGGGGAGCAGCTCGTACAAGATAAATTGATCAGTTACCCCTCTCTGTCTGTTAGATTCACGAGTTGGCTAAAATAGAAGAACTCCTTCACAGGGGATAGAACACGGGATGTGCAAATTCATTTCTGAATCCTTCTTTTGTATATTCAGTCATTATGTTCTACAAGAATTCGTGTTCTGCCAATCATTTATAAACTCGGATAATCCCCATGCTTCAAGACTTCAAAATTTATCATGCAACTTAGTATTGTGTGAACCCTTGTAATTGACTGCTTGCATTCTTCTTTGGATCTTAATCATATCAGCTTTTGCTTGCATAAGTAGCTCTTATGAGAATTTAAAAACAAGGTCCATAATAGAACAAGGAACTCAACAAGCATAATAAAGAACACCAACATGCGGTGGCATAAAGAGACACCAAAAGAAAAATCTCACTATATAACTACGTAATAAAGTGATACCAAAAGAAAAGTGACTCATTTAAAACGGGGGAAGCATTGCCTTAACTAAACAGCTATAAACTTGATGAACGTCCACACTAACATCCCTGCCAAACGAGAACTTGGACGTCCAAAGAAATGGCATTAACAAGTTGAACCTCTTGAAAGAGAAAGACCTTAAAATCCCCCCTGATATCAGTATTTACCAACTCAAGCAATTCAAATATTGTTGACGAGGGGTTTGTACTCCAACAAAAAATAAAATATATTTGGTATATCATATTTTCTCTTTAACAAGGAAATTTTAAGTGCTATTAGATATGATCATATGAAACACCCCCAAAGTTCTAGTAGTATCAGATCATGATTGTTTTTTGGATAGACTCAGTTGTATTGATGTGATTTGTTGGTATCACAAGTTACACAATTGTTCTTGGATTATAACACTTCCATTGCAAGTAATCTCTTCAATAAGCTCTAAGACTTTGATACTTAGATTTTCTCAATGCAAAAGTGTCTTCAGATTAAGCAAAGCTTTTACAACATTTGAAAATAAATTTCAAAGGAAACAAAGATTTAGAAAGAGATTAAGCTAAGAAAACCTAAGGACAATGACAATAATGGATAATGCTTCAGATAAATGGATCTTGTAAACTAATTCCTACTTAGCCAACTTTTTCAAAATGCCACAAAAATAGTGCAATCTTCAAAGGAAACAAATGATTTTAAAATTGTAAGCATACATTCAAGCACCTAACATTGGCGCAACTCAAACATACATCCACAATTGAACTAATGTTGATATTAGGTTCAAACCAACCATACACTACAACTTACAATAAAAAAGATGCCAAGGTATGAGCTAGAAATCCATCAAATATCTTCATACTTCACCATCAAAATGATTGAACTTTAACTAACATTGAAGATTAGAAACCATGCACACATCAAAGAAACATAGGAAAATACATCATGATTCAATGATTTGCTTGTATTAACTTTCAATGCTGATTACAACATTTTTTGTCCAACAATTCCAAATTCTACTTCTATAGCAACTATCGTTGGCTACTAACTACCAACTACTACTACTAGCTTTATAAAGGAGGGAACACTACATTTTATACAAAATGCTAACAAAAATAATGGTGGAGATCATCTCAACACCAATGGCTCAAATTGCACCTCTTATCAACCCTAATTGACTGCATTTAATATTTGTGTCTAGTTTGATGCATAGAGTACGAAAAAAAATGACACACTTTCCAAGCTATCTCAAGAGAATAAGACAAAAGAGTAGGTATCTGGGAAATTGCAACTTTGACTTTTCTTTATTACATTTGATCTCGCTTAAAGTTCTATTTCTTTCCAATAAATAATTTTTCTCTAGGTGCATCTTTATGTATTCCAAGAATTCTAGAGTTGAATTTGACTTTGCCTTTTATGTGCCTTTATTCACATTGCAATATGAGCTCGCTCACATTCTTCACCTTCAAGTCACATAGTCTCATCTTCTTGCATCCTCAATTTCTCCATTCTATCTGCAAAATAAATCAAATTGCAATTCTCTTGTATTTACATCAAGCACATTTGGGCCATCAATTTTTTTAAATTTGACAACCAAATCCAAAATATTAATAATAAGGGCATTTGATTAGAGATTGTCGTGTCAAAAGGAGTAGATTGGTGGCTCAACCTCAATTTCCTTCCACAGACGGTCCTCAAACACTATAGACTCCTTCATATCTCCAACTAGCCATTCAGACTTTGTACCCTTACAAAAACCTATCAAACCCTCTTAAGATGGTGAAAAATGCAATGGTGATCATTATATGTTTTTTGTCCTATTGTATAAAAACATAGGTATGTATGACGGTCCATGATCACAAATCCTAAGATCGATTTTGTAGTGAGGGTAATTGCTCACAAATTCTACCAATCAAGCCAAATGGATAGTGTCCCTTGCATTGCAGTGGACCAAGCATGGAAGATAGTGAAGAAAGATCATACATATTATCTTGTCGAGCTGCAGTTGACTCAATTAGTTGAGAACCTATCATCAATCAGAAAAGAAAAGAACTCAATGTGTAAGTTCAGATCCCTGATAGTTCGTATATTTTTCTATGTGCAAAATACTTTTCCTACAATAGGAGATGTAGTCTGGAGTCAAGATTGACCTATGACATTGCAGATTAGCGAGTTTATTCAACAATTACCTAAGATAACTTTGATAGTGTGATGGAGAATTACTTTGTAGAGTTTAAGAAGAAAATGAGGAAAAGAAGCAGAATTCCAGTATCTTTAGTTGAGAAATTCTATGATGATGTATGTTTTCTTGTGGACACTGATAACACCTATGTACAAGCTGTTATGCCTAGGGTAGCATGGTTGAGACCATTTTCCTATGAAGTAAACATAGATGAAACATCAACAACTATCACAACTTTACTTGTAGAATAAATTGATAGTAAAGCCAAGACTTTTGGAAATTATGAGGAAGCTAAGTCTAAGATTACAATGGGCCTAAAGTCTGCAACCCTAGAGAGGAAGAGAAAGAATCTAGTTAAAAACCTTGAGAAAATTTTAGGTCAAGGAGAAGAGGAGAATGCACCTCTGGAAATTACACAAGGTTACCTGGAGAGGAAAAATCAAGTGAGTCTGAAGAAAGTGAAGAAGAAGTAGAAACACAAAAGAAGGGCAAAGAGATAATGGTTGTTGAGCCCACTAAGAAAAAGAATAAAAAATAGAATCCTACACCTCTTGCACCATCAAGACCTAGAATAAGGGCAGCTTCAACTGCTATAGTTGTCGAGCCACAAAAGAAAATAATTGTAAAGAATACTGAAGGAGAAAGCTCAGGGAAAAGGAAACAAGTGCGATTTAAGGTAGTATCTTTCAATCCTAAGAAGAAACCAAGAAGGAAATTAGTACTACAAAAGGATGATGATGATGATGAGGAAATGAAAGAAATAGATGACAATAGTAAATTCGCACTGGCTAGACATAGGCATCCGAGCAATGTGGATGAGATTTTCCACAACATCAAGAGCACAACAGGTTTGGCAGGTTTTCATTTCATTAAATTTGAAAAGTTTGGCAAAACTGATAAGGAGAAGATTGAAGATTCTATGATAGAAATGTTGTGTACATTTAAGATGACACCTTTGGAGATAGGGAATATTATTCCTGATGAGTTGTTTAGCAAAATTGATGAGAGATGGTAGTATGCTATCATGATAGAGAGACAGATAAGAGAAGGCATCTTAGCACAAATTATGTCTAAGTTAACGACAAAGAAAATAGCAAAATTCATGGAGAAACACCAAAATAGATTTATTCCTAATCTGAGAGTTTACTCCATATTGAAAAAGAATGTTGAATAAGTTGTTATATAGACTACACGGATATGGAAGAGAATCTTTGGATTGATAGTTGATAAGAGTGCACATAAAGATGAAGGCACATCCATACAAGTTGAACTAGACAATACCGAGGATATAGATGAGTCATAGAACCTTGAGGAAGAGATAAGGAAAAAGGTAGAAGAGAGTGAAAAATAGGATGTAATCACCATTGGGGATGTACCTAAAGATACACCAAGGACAAAACCAGTCAATTAGAGGTTAATCACATGGATCAAAGGAGGATGAATCTCAATCACTCCTCTCAAATTGAATCTCAACCGTCAAATTCACTAATGTTTCTATAAAAGAGGAATTTTAAAACTCACAAATCACATAGTTAATTGCATTCATACTTACATGCTGTCATTTTGAATTCTTAGCTTAAATCACATTTCAATTCATAGCTTAATTGGTAATGAATTAATGACATTTAATGATTTAACTTGATTTCTCAATTTCCTAGCTTAATCGCATTCAATCTCTCATTCTAGTAGTGTAATTTCATTGTTTGAAGTCTAAATCTAAGATAAAAATTGGCTTTAAGAACACTCTTGCTAATTAGAGAGCAATAGGATGAATTTTATTAGTTTCCTTGATTTTACATTTGATTGAGAAACTAATAATCTAATGTCTTATTAAAGTGTTGTATTGCAAGATAATAGGTACAACAATTAACACACAATGGGAACTCCATCTCCTAGCCAACAGATGGTCAAGATCTAAGTACCCAGTAAGAAAACATCTCACAACTAGCGAGCCTAGGAGCGACCCCAACCACTTTCATGGTTTTATTTTTACTCCATCGATATTTTAATATAAAGCGGGCCATTACAGCTTGCACTTCCCATGTGGGATAAAACTCCCAAGGAAGAAGAGTCACCCAAGTGGCCCATCCTCTTCTCTCTCCATTGCAATGGCCTAGTTCACCACCGCAGCAACCCAATCCACCATTGCGGCTGCACAACCCGATCCAACCGCCGACCACATTATCCACCCACGTGGTCCAATCACATGAGGACATATGTACCCATTCCATGTCAAATCTCAACCCTCATCACCGCCTACCACATTAGTGTGCCGTCACTACTACATAAGCACCACATCACCACTAAGGTCATTTTTTACCATGCCTCCAAATTCACTGTCTTAAAATTGACGCCTGTCTATACGTCAAACATGGAAGATTGGCTATTTTTTGGTTATGGTCATATAGTTATAAAATTTAATCACATGATTCAATGACATCATTAACTGGTTGAAAATTCTTTCCTTCACTATTTGAGTTTTTTATTTTATAGTTCATCTTCAGAGGCTCATAACTTGCTCAGTATTGCTCCTTTTTTCAAGCATTTTTTTTGTTTCAGGTAGAACATTCCAAAGTTTCTAGTGATGGCATTATTTTTGCATTTTGGTTGCCAAATTAATTATAAATTACAGATTTTCATGACTGTTCATGTCTGTTATTGATTTTTGCAAATTCTAGGGCTTCATTTGGGCACATACTGTAACATTTTGAGGTGATTTTGTTTTAAAAGTGAATGATTTTTTGTCTACTTTCAAGATCTGCAATCAGATTTTAGTGATTTGGTGTGGAAATATCACTTTCATAAATAGGCCATTTTGGGGCTATATTTGCACTCGATTAATCCTTGGATTTTAGTTTTCTGATTTGCATTAGTAAATTGAAGGAGTTATCAGTTGTTATTTGTCATTATTTGGTTGCATTATATACTTTTCAAAGTTTAAAACCCTCACTCCATGGGTGACCCCACAATAGTGGGTTACACTTTTTTAGACATGCTGATTAATTATAAATGGTTAGCTCAAAGCCTCTTAGATTAAAAAAACATTGATATAACATCTATACTCCTCATTCATACCTACAATGGAGTCTCCTTCGCACCTATTAAAATGATGACAAAAAATCACTTCAAATTTATCTTTTGGCAGATCAAATGAATCCATTTGACAAACCTATCTATGTAGTAAGGTACTACTGAGAAAAATCTTTCCAATGATTATAATGTTAATAAATATTAAGTTTATTATGACTTTTTATTTTTAGTTTTACTAAACATAGATATTTCACCATATGTCTACCTCTATGTTTGACGCTTATGGAAAAATAGTAAATGAGAGAAGAAATTTTTTTAAAAAAATCTATGGTCTAAGTATTGAAGTTCCTTTTTATATAAAAAAAAATGAAATTGGACAAATAAATGACAAGTTATAAGCTATGGAGTCAAGGTATGTCAAAATTACGGTTTAGTCAACTTCAAACATTAATAAAATATGAAATAATCATGATAATGTCATCAAACCCATTGCATGCCCTTTGGATGGATGTTACAAAACTAAATTCAAAAGAATCACATTGATATATATTGACGTTTTCAAAAACATACTAGTTTTTGTGGGAGAAAGAAAAAACCATTCAAATCAATTCAAAAATAAAAATAAAAAATATATTTAGAATCTAGACAGAAAATCTTAAAAGATTCTAATTTACTTAATCTTCCAATTTCAAATGGTTTAACAACAATATGCATCTAAATCTGAATTTTTTTTCAAAATGTAGAGTTCAGTGTCCGTTTAGACAAAAAAGTGTAACCCACTATTGTGGGTTCACCCCCATATAACTACCATGAATGGAAAGGGTCTTTATCTGATCACTTATTAAGTATTGGATTTCTTAGAATGACCCTTGGGAAGGATCAAGAACCAACTACAAGTGTTGTAGAAAGGATAAAATGGTTTGATCGAACGGATAAAGCACTTGGCTCTCTTAGATCATCCATCTCTCATGATTTTTTATTTCATATTGCAGCTTGCACACATCCTCATGATGCTTGGGTAATCTTGGAGGGACTCTTTGGTAAACTTGATAGAATAAGAAATTCATATTAGAGAATGAGCTCATAGGTCTAAATTTTAGTGATTTTGACAATATTCAAGACTTTTTCTCTAAGTTCAATTCTACTAGATTGGAGGTTTCTACTTGGGGCATTACTAAAGGGGATGAACAATTGATATTTTCTATTCTTTCCAAGCTAGGTCCTAAATATTCAATCTTTGTTTCTACTTTCTATGCTACTATGGATGCTCTTGGTAGTGCATACAAATTGCCTTCTCTTGATGAATTTGCAGCTCAACTCACAAGGGAAAAAAGAAAATTTATCACACATGGGTCAATTGAAGCCTTCTACACATCATGCATTGCTTGAAAATGATTCCACTCCAAAGGATTCTAATGGAAAAGGAAAGAATAAACATAAGGATCCTAAGCCTCATGACAAATCTAATGAATATCCTTTACAAAATACTTTTGAATCCAAGTCCTCTTCAAGAGAGGAATCATCTAGCAGAAAGAGGTTAAAATGTGCATATTGTAAAAAGCTAGGACATGATGAGCATAAGTGTTTTCACAAGAAGATTGATGAGCTCACTCACATTCTTCAAAAGAACAATATTAAGTTTTCCTCCTCAGTGTTTACTCCTTCTACACATTTGTTAGTCTCTACATCTCCATCATCATCGAAGGATAAAGGTAAAGGAAAATCACTTTTGGCTTCCACGCATCCTGAGAAAGGTAAATGGCTTCTTGATTCAAGTGCGTTACATCATATGGCATCTTTTATGGATATGTTTTCTTCTATTGAGCCTTGTAATTCTCCTAATATATTGATGGGAAACAACACATACATGAGGGTTTGTGGGAAAGGTTCTATTCCTATGGGAGAGGGTACATTTAATGATGTTCTTTGTGTACCATCCTTGACCACTAATCTCCTTTCTATTTATCAAATTACTCATGGGGCACAAGGTAAAATTGTTGAGTTCACTCCTGATTATGTCTACATTAGGGACATGGAGACTAGAGATGTCATATATATGGGAGTTGTTGATCATACATCACAATTGTATTCTTTTTCACATTTTGTTGTTGATCATGATGATATTCATGATGTACACACCCCTTTACCAAGGGTGAGTTATGCATGTGAGGAGAACTTTGGACACTTGAATCATTTTGTTGTTGAAAAAAGTGTTGAGCTTACTACTCCTCCACCTCCTGCTTCTTCAGACACGGGCTCTAATATTTAGCAGGATAATCATAGTGCTTTAGATCTTGCAGAATGTGATGACTACTTGAATGCCTTTTTAGTATTTGTTGTTGATTCTCATAATGAATATTTGGGAGACATACAAGAGGGGGTTTCTCTTCTCTTTTATGATAGCATCATAGTTGGAGATACTTCTTCACCTTCTTTGGAGATTGACATGTTTGATTTTTCTCCTTCACTTGGTTTGTCACATGATGTGATAGATTCTTTGCACTTGGAGAGACCTATTCAATCTTCAAAGATGCATACATGGAGACCTTCATCTTCTTCCTCCTATTTTCACATGGACTCAATTCTTAATCACTTGATGTATATA
Source organism: Chamaecyparis obtusa (assembly GCA_027943335.1). NCBI lineage: Eukaryota > Viridiplantae > Streptophyta > Pinopsida > Cupressales > Cupressaceae > Chamaecyparis > Chamaecyparis obtusa. The sequence continues at coordinate 662,097 of BSBK01005984.1, read as the reverse complement.
TTTCTTCCTAAGGGGAGACATGTTTCTTGTAGGCATTGGATTATCTTTTGTTTGCAGGTATTCTTCATCAACATTGGTGATTCTTCATTATGGGGGGATATAATGTCTCCAACTATCCTTATCATGGGAGGATAATTATTTGTATATACATGATGTCTATAGTTCTTGGGGGGTCTTGAGTACTCCATCCATCCATGCATCTTGTGTTTTCTTCTCTCTTTTTAGGGGAGGGTTTTTACAATGAGGTTTTCCATCTTTCTCCACTTTACGAGAGATTGCATTTCATCTATTGCATTGCATATTGTACATGGGTACCTAACATGGCCTAGTAGTCATGAACCATCTTGCATTGTGAGTTTAAGTGCATTCCCCTATGTTGCAGTTAAGTGGGGGTGTTGGTGTAATTAAATATTCTTAATTATACTTTACTTAATTTTACTTAGGATAATGCATTGCATCATAGTTTTTCATTGAGACACCTAGGAGTTTACACCTCAATTAATCACATGGTGTAGGATAAATTCCACTTTAGGTGTGAGATCCACCTTTAGTGCACATATCATATTATCATATTCATCATGACACATACTTCATTTCATAATGGAGGATGATCCACCTTTTTTGGACATGTGATTACACCTTGCATAGGTGATAGCTTATTGTATGCACCCTAAAATGGTCGCCTAGACTTTGGGCCCCCATTCAACAATTTATCAAATCCCTGAATCAATATTTTCAACAATCAATATTTTCAATTATATCAATTCCCTTGATCAAATCCTATTTTATCATTTATTCGATTATTCCTTGGGCTAACCATTTTATCCTAAGTCTTTATTTTATTAAAAGAAATTTCCTCCCCTTTTAATAAATAAAAAGCCCCCCACTTTTCCTCTTATCCTAAGTTGCACAAACCAAACATTATTTATAAAAAGGGAAAAAGCACTTTTTGTCTCACATGAGGCTCAAAAGTCAACTCTTATTTCTCATTGGAGGAAACTTGTGCACATGGATTGCTCCTCTTTCAAGCTCCACCATTGATTAAATCTTTTTCCTCTTAATCTCCATGGTCCATTCCTTCTCATTTCCTATAAAAGAAGAGCTCTCTTCCTCACTTTGAGATGCACTCTTGAATACTAATGTTATGCTGCAGGTTTTCTAGGTCACTTTGGAGCTTTTGAAGATTTGGAGCATTCTTGGCTTTTGCATCTACATTCCATTCTTAGTTTCATTCTTGCATAGTAGCTTCATGTTTATGCTTTCATAGTTTAGATTTCCTTTCAAGCTTTAGAATAACTCATAGCTTAACTAAGAAGGCTTTGTAACATTTGCATCTTTCCTTTCAGAGTTTAGCTTGTACTTTCATTTCCATAGCTTAGCTTGCACTTTCATTCATAGTATAGCATTGCATTGCATTTCATAGTGATTCTTGGGGATATTGACATTCTTGCCCTTGTCTTCATTTGAATCTCTCATTGTGTGGTTGACTAGCAAGGTCATTAGCTTAATAGTTCTAGCTAAGAGCAAACTTGAAATAATCTTGCAACTCCATACATAAAGAGCTCTAGGTTGCTTTCTAAGGTTTTCTATTCATGAATTTCCTTGGATATAATGACTTAGAGAAGTGCACCATTTGAGTGTGTACACTTATTAGCTTCTTATCATTATCTCTTATCACCTTTCCTATTTAAGGAGGCCTATTATGTACATTTTAATCAAGTCCTTTATGGGTGAACCCACAATAGAGGGTTACACTTTTTTGCTTGAGTGGACACTGAACTCTACATTTTGAAAAAAAACTTTTAGATTCAGATGCATATTTTCATTAAACCATTTGAAATTGGAAGATGAAGTGAATTAGAGTATTTTAATATTTTCTATCTAGATTCTAAATATATTTTTTATTTTTATTTTAGAATTTATTTGAATGGTTTTTGTTTCTCCCACAAAAACTGGTATGTTGTTGAAAACGTCATTTTCTAAGAGTTACATTATTTTCATAGAGCATAACTTTTTTTCTAAAATATATATCAATGTGATTTTTTTGCATTTAGTTTTGTAACATCCATACGAAGGGCATGTAATTGGTTTGATGACATTATCATGATTATTTCATATTTTATTAACTTTTGAAGTTGACTAAACCATAATTTTGACATACCTTGACTACATAGCTTGTAACTTGTCATGTATTTGTCCAATTTCATTTTTAATTTTTTTAGTAGAAAGATAACTTCAATACCTAGGGCATACATAATTTTTAGAATTTTTTTTCTATCATTTACTATTTTTCCATAAGCGTAAAACATAGAGGTAGACATACGGTGAAATATCTATGTTTAGTAAAACTAAAAATATAAATTTATAATAAACTTAATATATATTAACATTATATTCATTGGAAAGACTTCTCTCAGTAGTACCTTAGTACATAGATAGGTTTGTCAAATGGATTCATTTTATCTACAAAAAGATAAAGTCGAAGTGATTTTTTGTCAGCATTTTAATAGGTGCGAAGGAGACTCCATTGTAGGTATGAATGAGGAGTATATATGTTATATCAATGTTTTTTTTATCTAAGAGGATTTGAGCTAACCATTTGTAATTAATTCTATCAAATGGAACCTCTCAAGGCCTAAATCATCATATTTTATTAAAAATGTATTATTTCAAAAAAAATTAGCATGTCTAAAAAAGTGTAACCCACTATTGTGGGGTCACCCTTATTAATAATATAATTCTTGCATCTTAATGAAATTATCTTGCCAATCTCTTGTGGAAGTTATCTTGGTCCTGCATTCGATCATGTTTTGTAGAGTCCCCTAAAACTATAACAGAATGTTTGTTCCTGGGACACTCTTATTCTTGAAGTATTTCTTGTTCAATACTTTTCTTTCCAAGACTCTATCTTTATTAACTATTGTTTGTTGTAAATGAATATGTATTTTTCTATCCCCAACTATGATTGATAATGATCTTCAATGACTGAATTTCAAGTTTTTCTAACCCTCGTGATTGCTGTTCTTATCTGAGATGTATTTAAATTTACTGATTGAATCTATGAATACTGATTTTCTCTTAAAGTTAATGTGTGATGTTACTATGATATTATATTGTAGACACCTAAAAATCCTTAGAAAATAAAAGTATTTTTATTTTTCTAAAAACCCCTGATGACATCATCATTTACTAATTAATTAATTATTTATTTAATTAATGTAATTTTATGCCATTAAATCCCTTTATTTTAATTAAACATATTTAATTAAAATATCCCTCCCCAAAACATTTAAATCACATTTGAATGATAAACCCCTTCCAAAAATGTTTAAATCTAATTTAAACATAACCCCTCCTATTTACTAAATTCATTTAGTAAATAAAGTCCTCAACCAAATTCCTTAAATAAATTAAACATTTATTTAAAAGCCTAAATCCTAGAAACCTCTAGACTCTTCTAGAAATTCCTCAAACCTTATCCTAATCTTGGTCCATTCAACCCTTTGAAAGTCAATCCTTATCCCCTTGACTCAACCCCTAACCAAACCCCAAACTCTAACCTTCCTCCTAACCCAAGCCCTTCCCAAATCTTATAAATACTCCTCCTTCCAAGAGAAAATTATTTAGATTAGTTTCATCTTTCATGCATTGTTATAATGGTAAAATACATCTAGCATAGCATAGCATTTAGCATATTTGTTAGATTAACTCTCTTTTATGCTTCTTAAAGCATCATAGCTTAGAATAATGGATTGGATCTAGTTTCTTACATTGTTATTGCATAGCATAAGCATTCTTAGCTTAATATTCATTTATGCATCACCACAAATCCCTCTCCATGTGTTAGAGATCACACCCACATCCCTCTCATTGAAGAAAATCAAACAGTGCTCTATAGCACTTGTTTTTGGCAACAAGCTTGAGGTGGCTTGGTTAATATTTGTCTATTTTGAACTAATAAATGCTAGATTAGTCTAATGTTTGAATGTTTCATCCTTTCAAGATAGGTAACAGGTTCCAAATTCCCTAGCCTACATTTTGGCGTGCCCGGTGGGACCCACTTCATGGGTTCGTTCAACATCTTACTTACTTTGGCATTTTTGGAAAATTTGGAGCTTGAAGGTGGAGGAAACAGCTGGATTCATTCTCTTGTCTATAAACACATCTTTCTTCTACTTCTATCTATTCACCTTTCTTCTACTTGTAAGAAACTTGCCTTATTCTTCAAAAAAAATCCCTAAAAAATCTCATTTTTACAAAAAACATGTATTTACTGTGTAAAAATTATGTGTAATGTATTTAAAATTTCTATAGGATTGCATCTAGTAAATTCAGGGTAGCATCTAGGATTCTGGATCGCATCTGGGGTCTACACCATTTCCCAGATCGCATTTGGTTAAATTCAGGATAGCATCTAGGATTCCAGATCACATCTGGGGTTTACACCATTTCCCAGATCGCATCTGGGGTCTACACCATTTCCTGGATCACATCTGGTAAATTCATGATAGCATCTGAGAATACTTCAATTTGGGGTAAAAATGAACAAAACAAAGGCATAAACATCTTATTTTAGTGCTTAAAATCAACCCCCAAATCACTCTTGAATGCATTAAAGACTAAAACTTGCAAAATCTTCTAACAAACAAACAAAAATCAATTGAATCATTTGCACCCTTGAAACATCAAGGTTTTAGATGCATTCATGCAAAATAGGAACATTTCATGATTTGGGAGCATAAAAAGAACATCATGTTTGCATCGCAAAGCTAAGTGGTTCCTAATCAACTCAAAAATCATCCTAAGTGGTCCTAAATCAAAACTCAAATGCATCAAAAAGAGCTAAAAAGAACTTCATTTACAATGTCTTCAAGTTTTGTTAAAAATCTCAAAGCAAACTAGGAACAAAATCATCAAAATCTTTGCTAATAATTTCAAATTTGGTTCCCAAACATTCTTAAAGGTTTAAAAAATTTCCTAAATCAGTCCTAAAGCTTTGTTATTTATCTGAAAAAGTCTCTTATTGCAAAATCTTGAATGCCTTTCAAAGTTCATGTATCAAAGCTAAATCTAGGAACTTTCCCTTTGGAGTCTAAAAATTGAGCAAAAGGCAAACGAATCTTGAATGAAGCTAAAAGAATGAACCCAAGTCCAATTGAGTCATTGTCATTTTGAAAATCAAACACAATCTTGAATGATTTAAAAGAGAAAGAAAAACATCTCTATTCCTTCCTCTTTCAATTTCAGTTCACACACAAACTCAATCTTAAATGACTTAAAGATAAAAAAACAAAGCACTTTTCAAAGTTCTAAAGCAACACGCAAACTCAATCTTGAATGCTCAAGAAAAGAACTTGCAATCGCTCAAACGTTTACTTTTTGGAGAAAGAAAAACTCAAAACCTAAACACTTGTGTCTTCAGAAGATTTCAAATTCAATCACTTAATCAATTTTTGGGAAAGAACATTTTCTTGATGTGCATCTAGGAGTTTTAAATTTCTTGCAAAAACCTTGTTAAAATAAGTAACGTAAAACACTTGAACTCAGACAAGTTCACTTGTTTTACTTTTAGCAAGGCCTGTCCGAGGAGAAAAGGGCTTCCTCTCTGGAGAATGACCTCAAACTAGTATCTTCCCTGACCGGTATAGAAATAAAGCACTGAGAAAACTCTCACTTATATCCCCTCAAGCTCAGGCAAGGTGTACTAATGGTAGCCCAAGGTAGGTGAATAATCCCTACTATTTCGGCATGTCAACTAGGCTCTTAAGTGAGTCACATGTGTACAAACTGATTGGGGGGACTCCACGAAAAAATTAGAAACTGGTTAAAATAGAGGCTACCCTATCCACATCCAAAGGTATCAGAATGCTTGTGCAAGGACCAATCCAAGGGGTTTATCAGATCACCTTAAGATTACTCACCATATGTATCCCCTTTTAGGGGGTATCAAGCTGTGGGCAAGGATTCTGATACTCACCTTCCCTTAGGTAGTTCTGCTTGATGTGTTTTCTGAAGTGTCAGACTCAGTACAAAACATCTGTTGAAACATACACAAACAAAGAGTCCTATACATCAAATCCTTTAAAATATCAATCAAAATCTAGAAGTCATCTAAGCTTGCAAAAACCTATCATCCTAGTCTAATCTTGTCAGTCATCCCATTCTAAGCCTTAGTCTTCCAAATCCGTCTTCATCCTTCATCCAACTCATCTACAAGTCAGCATGTCTCAAAACTATTATGATGAGTTAGTTTATTATGTCTCTCCTCTCAATCCATCCTATCCTGATGATGATGAAAGTCTTGTTGATCATGATGCATACTTTGAAAACCTTAGCCATCATGATGATGAAAGCCTTGTAAATCATGATGCGTATTTTGAAAATCTTAGCAAGTTTTCTCCAAGCATCCCCCAGCATCCAATCATTCCTCCAAACTATCCTACCATGCCTTCATGCATATCCACTAACACTCCTTATCCTACCTTTGACAAGGGAAATCCACTATCCTATTCATCCATACCTTCTTCCTATCTCAAAGCTACATATCCTCCATATGCATCCTTCATACCTCCATCCCCTTCTATCATCATATCCCAATCACCATCTTTCCATAGAAATGCTCCAAGCTACATCCCTTATCCAAATCCTTCATCTCCTTATCCTCCAAGTCATTTTCAAATCCCAAACCCTAGTCTTCCAATCCATTACCCTAATCCACCATCCTATCTAAATCCAATATCTTCTATTCTAAACCGCATTGTCACAAATCCCCTCCAACAAAAATAATGTACCCTTCAATCCGCTTCATATCTCGTACCTCAATCCATCATTCGTACCTCACCAAATAGCCAATACATTTCTCAAGATTCCTCTAAACCTACCTATGTAAACTATCTAGTCATGCCATCTTCCAATTCCTCATCTACACCATCATTCCCCCAAGCAATTTCACAATCTTATGCTTCACCTCCATGTGTGAAATATCCTATCTCCCAATCTTCTACACATTCTATTCCATCACTTCCTCCAATCTAGAAGTCTCCAAGGAGTTTCACAAGGAAGCCAACAAAAAATCCCATTCCTATAGCTAACAAGATATGCCATCTTAATCCTTAATGTAAAGCCATCATTGATGAGCCCCATCAACCTCCCCCATCCATTATCCTTCTTTCATATATCCCACTCATCGATCCTATTCCATCTCCCAACATCAATAAGTCATTCCTATCCATTGACTTCACCAAAAATCCATCCACTTCTCCTCCTCCTAGCATTATCCAAAGCAAATCCAATGAGCATCAATAGTCCACCCTTCTTCCTACCATCATAGATGCAGAATCTCCCATCCTTTCATCCATACTATCTGAAGAGTTATTCTTTCCTCCAGACATCACAGTTGTAGAATCTCCCATCCTTCCATCCACTCCATCTAAAGAGTCCATCCATACATCCCCAAACACTCTATCCACACAAGTCCCATCACATCCAAATCTTGTCCAAAAGCATGTTGAAGTACCCATCAAATAAAATCAAGATCCAATCCCTTCACTTCCTCTATTTCATGTTCTATTGCTTCTATCACCCCCAATCCCAGATTCCATAATCCTAATTCCTCTAATTCAAGATCCTACAATCTCAATTCCTCCATCTGAAGATCCATTACCATCTCCTAATCCGAGTCAAAATCCCATCATCCTATCCTCTCCTCTTGAGGATCCTCCAATCCAAACTGTCCCATTGCCATCACTCTATCCTCTTGGATCACTTACATTTGTCAAAGGTAGTCCACTTGAAGCAGAGGCAATACATTCCCTATCTTCCATGATGGAACCAGAAACTGGGAGTTTATCTTACTCCCCAAGTTAGAAATATCCTTGCTTGGATAAAATGCTCAAGAAATGGAATTATCAAGGCAAAGTCCTAGGCACTCATGAACAAGGAAATCTAGAGCCCGTTTAGGATAAGAAACATCCAAAATCATGTGGAATTGGTCACACATCCGAAGAAGACACTTCCTCTAGAAATGTTGGTACAACTAAAGATAAATTCAAGCATCCTTCCAAACCCACCATCACATCTTCCAAGTATACAACACCATTCCTCCTCCTCCATCGTTACAACCAAGGACAACCTATCACATTCCTCCTTCATCCTCCAAATCCATTTTGGGTCCCTATGTCCCAAATTCTTCCAGTGCATATCCAACACATACCAAATCCATTTGGGGCCTTACATCCCAAAATATCATCCCCCATCTTATCCTACTTAGTCCTTCATCCAAAATCCAAGCATCCCTAGTCGGGATCAACAAAGGCACATTCCCACATATCCTATCTACCAATCTCCATTCATATCTCCATCCATATTTCCTCCATCTCTCACATATCCTCATATTTCTTCCAATGCTTCTCATAATTTGGATGCCATATCAAATATGCATAAAGGGAAATATCCACAAAAATCCAAAGATTGCCATGTCCAGTCTAAACGACATGCTAAAGAAAAGAAAAATCCAATCAAGCAATCCAAAGCATCCCTATGGCCACAAAGGCCCAGCCAAGAAAAAGCAACATCTGCCACATCCCAATGGCCACAAAGGCCCAACAAAGCAAAAGCAAAATCTGATGCATACTAATGGCCACAAAGGCCCACCAAAGCTAAAACAAAGATGATGTGGATCCCAAAGCAAAAATATGTAATGCATCTAAAAGAAATATCCATAATGGCATCCAAGGTTACCAATCCACCATCTACTCATTCCTCTGCTCCATCTCCTAAATCCATTTTGGGTCCCTATGTCCCAAAATCTCCTAGCACAAATCCTCCATCACATCCACCTCTATCTTCCACGTCCTATCCGCTTCATCCACCTTCTCCACAACATGTGCCAATGTTGGTCCTGACAACATCCCCCTATCATGATCACTTTCCATCTTTCCATCCAAACACTTTCTACCACCATATCTACCATCTACCCCATCTCATCCATGCCTTTGCATAATCCATCCATCCCAATAAAGTTGTACCAACATTTTGAAAATCAGAAAGTTAGCAACAGATCAGAAGGTAGTACCAAATTAGAGAATCAGCAATAGGTCAGAAATTAATCGGAATATCAGCGAAAGATTAGCAGAAAATCAAAAAATCCATAAAATTTGGAAAAATCAAGAGAAAAATATCAAAAAAAAGAGAAAAAGAGAAAAACATTCGTCCTATGGTGAAAACTTGGAAATTCAAGCACCTTGGACAAGTACCATGATGAAAACTTGGCAAACAAGCATCATGCGTAGGTCCCCCCAATTCCTCTCTATAATTGGGGGCCATTCCCTTCTATCACCTCTTATCCAACATCTCCTCCATCCCATTTGCCTCTCACCTCCATCCTCCTTTGGATCTTGATGACAAAATAGAGACTGCTAGGTATACATGCTTTTGGTCACTTCCTGCATCCATTACCAATATTCTTCCATCCAATCGTACCCCATCCTAAATGCCTCTGAAATACATGAACTATCCTAAGTAGGGGGCATCTTATTCCTTGGTGACATATTCCTTGGAGACTATCTTTCATCCAAAGCCTCTCATCTCCCAAATCACTTAGAAAATATGCCATTTGAATCCGCAAGCATTCCTCTATCCAGATCCCTCAATAGTTCCTCTAGCAACCCATCTTCCAATCCTCAAGAAAATTTTCCATCCAAATCCCCAAGCATTCCTCTATCCAGATCCCTGAGTGGTTCCTCTAGCAATCCATCTTCCAATCCTCAAGAAAATCCACCATCAATCTCCCCAAGCATTCATCCATCTTCCAATCCTCAAGAAAATCTACCATCTAGTCTCCTAAGAAGTTCCTCCATCCAAATCCAAATCTTTCTCCATCCAAATATCCCATCAATTCTCCATCTGAATCCTAAGCATCTTCCTCTAGCACTAATCCCTCAATATTTCCTCCATATTTCCATCACTTGGTATCTTCCCTTGTCATTGGTATCTAGATATAGGCTCATCCCATGCAATCCAATGCCATTTATCAATATCCAACTATTCCTAGCAATCTTCTGACATCTTCCAATCCTATCCACATCCTCTAGCTATCCAACATCCAAGATCAAGCCAATCCATCCAATCAAATCCTTAGTCTTGTTCCTAGTCTTGTAGTAAGCCTTGATCTCAATCCAATCATCACTGGAATGCGTCCTTCCCAAATCCATGTCATGTCAGGACACATCATCCATCACCAATCTATCTTGGCCTTCCAGCCCAACTAGGGCATCGTCTTGCATATCTTTGGAGTTTTAGCTTCACCCCCAGGTTCTTTGTACATCCTAATCCTCAGCTTCTATACATAGCCATTGTAAATCTTTCCCCATCCATTGTACATAATCCTTGCATCTTGTTGTACATATCCTTGTCAATCCTGTAGCAGAATTTGACCAGAAATCTTTTCCTACCTAGCCTTGTACTTCAACAATACCAATTGTCGACTATCCTTGATCATCATGACTATCTTTGAACCGCATCATTTGCCAATCAACAACATAACATTCTCCCCATCAGCATCGGGTCTGCACATATGTATGATTATGTATTGTCTGGCCTAAGCCTAATCATGGGTCCACTCAAATGTATCCTTCCTATCAGACCTAATCTTCCACCAATCACACCAGGTCTGTGTCGATGTATCCTTCCACATGTCTAGACCAATCCTTCCGCCATCAATCAAATCAAATCTCTCTCCTTGGAAAAGGTTTTCTTTTGGATTTATCATTTTGACCTTGGATTTTGTCCTTTGGGTCCTATTAATCTTTTACGACTTCTCATTGTTCTCTACTCAAAGTCACCATGATCCTTTATATCATGGTGTGCTGCGAATGGGGGCAATCTAGGGCAAGGTCTTTTGATCTTTTTCTTGTGTCTATGAGTCAGTCATGTGTTTGTGGTTTTTCTAGAATCATTTCCACCATGCCTCCTCCGGGTTTCATGTGTGATGTTGGGGCAACTCTGCGTCTCTTTTCTGTGTCAGTCCTATGCAATGCTGGTGACAAGGCCTTGTGTTCTTTCGTAACCTTGGTAGGTCTCTATCATTGCTATATCAAACTAGGTTGTGTTCTCTAAAATATCCAATGCATGGAGCTCCCTAAATCTCCCATCCAGCATCATATAGATTAATCTTGCATCTTTCATATAGCTGCATCTTGCATCTCACCATCATATTGCACTCCTGCATCTTTTCTCTTGGATGCTTGGTTATTTATCCTCCCTTCTTCCTTCATTCTTTCCCTTCCCTTCTATTTCCTTTCAAGAAAATTCCACAAAGTTTCCTCTTTGCGTTATTTTCTTGAGGGGGAACAATCCCTTATTCCTCTAAATTCTAGCATGGGGCATCTTATTTTCTTGTCTTTGATGCCACGCCACTTGTGGCATCACATCAAAGAGGGGAAAAATGTAAACACCTAAAAATCCTTAGAAAATAAAGGTATTTTTATTTTTCTAAAAACCCCTGATGACATCATCATTTACTAATTAATTAATTATTTATTTAATTAATGTAATTTTATGCCATTAAATCCCTTTATTTTAATTAAACATATTTAATTAAAATATCCCTCCCCAAAACATTTAAATCACATTTGAATGATAAACCCCTTCCAAAAATGTTTAAATCTAATTTAAACATAACCCCTCATATTTACTAAATTCATTTAGTAAATAAAGTCCTCAACCACATTCCTTAAATAAATTAAACATTTATTTAAAATCCTAAATCCTAGAAACCCCTAGACTCTTCTAGAAATTCCTCAACCCTTATCCTAATATTGGTCCATTCAACCCTTTGAAAGTCAATCCTTATCCCCTTGACTCAATCCCTAACCAAACTCCAAACTCTAACCTTCGTCCTAACCCAAGCCCTTCCCAAATCCTATAGATACTCCTCCTTCCAAGAGAAAAGTATTTAGATTAGTTTCATCTTTCATGCATTGTTATAATGGTAAAATACATCTAGCATAGCATATCATTTAGCATATTTGTTAGATTAACTCTCTTTTATGCTTCTTAAATCATCATAGCTTAGAATAATGGATTGAATCTAGTTTCTTACATTGTTCTTGCATAGCATAAGCATTCTTAGCTTAATCTTCATTTATGCATCACCACAAATCCCTCTCCATGTGTTAGAGAGCACACCCACATCCATCTCATTGAAGCAAATCAAACAATGCTCTATAGCACTTGTTTTTGGCAACAATCTTGAGGTGGCTTGGTTAATATTTGCCTATGTTTTGAACTGATAAATGCTAGATTAGTCTAATGTTTGAATGTTTCGACCTTTCAAGACAGGTAATAGGTTCCAAATTCCCTAGCCTACATATATGTAATAGTATTTGTGTATTAAAATTATATTTGATTGGAGGAGGGTTGTTGACTAGTTATTTTCTATCAGTGTTAGCCCAAGTATTACTTGGTCTTAAACTCTTCATTGAATTATAAATTCTGGTGGAATAGCCAAACTATTGATGTGATTCTTGACTGTGCATAAAATTCCTTGTGAATAATTCTTATCATATCATTGTGCTTCCATATCCCCAAGGAATGGATTGGGTATCCATTATATACTTCATTATTTCCAAGGGCTACAACCTTTAGTCATTAAGAGATATGTCTTTTAATATTAATCTATCTCTTCTTAAATGGTTGTTTTGATTAAGTAAAAATAGGTTTTGTTAGGACCTGAAACCTTTACAAAGTACTTAAAGATAAATCATTAAAAGTATAAGAGAGTTTGTGCCTCAACACCCCAAAGAATAAATAGAAACCGACATAGCAGCTAGTGACAAACAAAAGGCTGCACCAAAAGAAACGTAACATGATAGCCAAACAAAAAGAGATGACAACAAACAGAGAGAGATAAATACATTTCATAAGGTCACCAACCTAGACCACCACAATCTGCATGTGATCAAAAGATTCCTTGATCTCCTTCAGATCCTTGTCTTCTTTGGTCTTAGTCCTTCTAGTACTAGCCTGAGTGCACTTTCCAGGCTTGGTGGCCTCTTTTAGGTCCTTCGTCTCCTTGTCCCCTTTGGTCTGCTCCATCTTATCAACCATGATCCTGACATGATCACTATAGGCCTTGAGGATGACATGGCTCTACTCCCTGATTTTTCTCCTAGCCTCCTCTAATTTCTCCAGTCTTTTTTGAAGAGTGTCAAGCCTTCCCTCAAAGTCACCATCAGTGACCTCAACCTCTTTCACTTTGAGGATTTTTCCAGATTAAAGACCTTATCCACCATGGTTTCATAGGCATCTTCTTTTCCCACAACATATCTCATTTTCTCTAGACACACAACAATAGGTTTATCATTGATGTTCATGTTCTTAAGGAGATTTGCCTCACATCTCATAAAATGGGTTTGTTCTTTGACCCTGCCGACATCATCCAACATTTTCCCTAGAGTGTAGGTAAAATCCACAAGGCATATTTTATCTTTCATCACGGTTCTATCCTGACTTTTCTCTTTGTCTTTCTCATTATCTATAATAACCTTGTTGCCAAGAACATCTTTATCAATTCTTCTCACATTTCTTCCATGACCTGATTAGCTTCATGTAGGTTATCCTCCTCTCTGTGCAAATAATTCTGGTCCTCAACCAGATTACCTAAATCCCCATCCAAATTATCATCATCCTCAACACCAAGCTTTTCCTCAGTTCTTTTCATGTGCTCAAATTCCTCATCTTCCTCAGAAGAAATGACAATGTTCATCTTACAAAGTATTTTGAAGCTTTTAGTCTTCTTCCCGCTTCTACTAAAATCCCCTCTTTTCCTCTTGTCATCATAATTCTCCCCTTCTTCCTCACAATCCTCTTCTCCATAATTCTTATCAGTAGTTGAATCTTCCATAGAAGAACTTCTTTCTCTTAGATGGTGATCCCTTGAATTTAGCCTTCTTAGTGGTTTTAACCTCAAGGGGCTCCTCCTCATCATCTTCAATTTCTTCTTCATACAATTCATCATCCTCATCCCCTTCCATCTCTTCGTCATCCCTAGCTCTACCCTTAAAAAGGGTTTTTCCACCTTCTTCATTTTCAGAAGATCAAACACTTGGAGCATTAAACCTTGGTACGAGGTGTGATCCCCTTGTGGATCCTTTTGAGTACTATTGATAGTATACTCTAGAGAGCTCAGCAAATAGTAAGGTAAAATAATTTTCTCATTATGTCTAAAATTATTAAGCAACATGAAATAGTGGTCATAGGCTCTGGTAAACCTACCATCAAGCATAATGTAGTTAATAACAGCATACAAGACAAATCTCCAAGGCTAAGAGATATGCTTGGGGTTGTGGTAGGATTTGTCCACCTTCACCAGTCGCTTTCTTTCTTTCTCCATATTAGGGAACCTTTCAAGATCCTTATCAGAGATACTCATGTCTCTATAGAATTTAAGCCCCTCCATACTCATTTTGGTTGCTTCAATGACAATCTCCTTAGTGACATCTATACACTGGTTACCTACTAAAACACTTCCATTCTTCTAGGTTTTGATTAATTTATTAGACACAGTCGAGTTTCTACCATGCAACCTCTCCATAAAATCCATCATACCGCCCTTCTTCAGATATCCACCAAACCTCCTTGCTCTATTTCCATTCCTTGCAGTTCGTAGGTTCAAATCTTTTCTTGCTTCCACCCATGTCTCCACTATGGTTATTCTTCACAATATCTCTAAGTCAAAAACCTTGTTCACCTTTTTGGATGACACCTTCAATAAACTTCTCATACAATACCCAGAATCCATGCAAACTAAAACTTAAATGGTTGTTGCCCATTATGGATCATCATGGTATAATAAACATATTACATATTAAATTAATTTATCTTTATGTGGGATGTTTTTATTCCTAGAGCTTCCTTTTCATTCCTAAATTGTTGCTTTTGGAGATTTAATATTTGTCGACCTTATTAGTTATGAATCATTATTTTCCTTTTATTATTAGCCTCTCCTTTTGTCTTATCCTCTTTTTGTCTTATATGTTTTTTTTTATCATATGTGACTTGTTTGTCTTCTTCTTTTCATTTCCTTTAGGAAGCAAAATCTATTTTCATTAACAAAGTTGTTCATGTCTTGTATCATTATTTAAAGTTCTATTCCTTGTTTAGTATATTAATTATTTATATTTATATTTTCATTATTATTCTATATTATTGATTATTATTATTAATATATTATTATTACATATTGTTAATGATATATTATTATTACTTATTGCTAATTATTATTATATTAATAAATAATATGCTATTATTAATATATTATTATTTTTATATATTGTTAAATTATCATTGTATAATATTAATAATGAATTATATTTTTTATATTGCTATTATAATTATACTTTATTATTTATTTATCTAATATTATTGTGTAATTCTAGGTATATGCAAGATGATGGTATACCAAGCTATAGCCTTAAGTGGCAATGAAAAATCAAAAAATCGAGGTTAGTCAACTTGACGTAAGAAGTTGAACATCTTATCAACCTCATGTCAAAAAGTTGTAAGAATAGAATCTATACAAAATTGAATGTAGTTTCTAAACTACTAGCCATTTTCTAAAAAGAAAATTAATCTAATTTTTAACAATTTTAGATTTTAATGCAATAATATGTATGACCACCTTAATCACAATAAAATGATGATATTTTTTCACAAGATTATAGATATAAGTATTAGACTCATGCTTGGATGTGACACATATTTTGTGTAATTTTTTTCCAAATAAATAATTAATTATGAATTTTCTGCTACAGCTTTTCTAGGAATAAAAAAACTTTTGTGTCTAGCCACCTTACCTATTTCTAAACTTTACAAAATTGAAAACTTTATTTTTCTTATAGTAGGTGAAGCATAGAATGTGACACATGTTTCAAAATTTAAAAAGGAACTAAATCATTTGAAAGTTATAGTTGTTTTTCAATCAGTCTGTCAATCAGGACTTTAGAGGTAACTCAATTAGAAATAAGTAATAATTACTTACTGAACTCAAAATTTGACAGCAAATATATTGATGGAAATCTCATAATCTCTTTAAGAAACCCTTTTCATTTCATCAAATTCGGGTGAAAAAAGGTTGTTAGCTACATGGTTGAAGTCTGGATATCAGAGGAAATATGGTAAACACATTTTTTGGGTTGATCATCCATGTTTAGCATTCCAAATCCAAAATCCAAGGCAAATCTCGTAACCAAAGCCAAATCGGGTATCCAAAATATAATCTGATACCCAATTTGCACATATTTGAATTCAGATTTCACTTTTCTCACCAACATCATTTTGGTTGTTTTTTATTTGAAGTTCTCATTATTTGACTTGTAGGGATTGAATTTATGATATGTTTTTATTTATATTTATTCATTGGTGTATTTTAATTTATTTATATTTTATTTATTATTTTGTTTATAATAATTTTTTAATTAAAATATTATGTTTATTAAATTATTTAAATAATGTATAAAATTAAAAATATATGGTATTAGATATTCCCTTTTAGATTATGTGATATATTATATTTCATGATATATATATATATATATATATATATATATATATATATATATATATATATATATATATATATATATATATATATATATATATATATATATATATATATATATATATATACTCTCTCTCTCTCTCTCTCTCTCTCTCTCTCTCTCCTAAGACCCTTTATTACCAAGTAAAAGCACAATCAGGTGTCACCTTTTAGGCTAACTTATCAGGACAACTGAATATTAGTATTTATAACTAAAAATTATTTTTTGTCAAATATATGGTCTAGCTATATTCATTCTAGCTAAGTTAGACAAGTGTTTTAACTTTTCTAATTGGAAATATCTATTAAATGCATGTTTTATACCACTTTCGGTCCAATTACCATAAAAATAAAATTATTTCATAAAAGTAGCGTTTCAATAACTCCTAATCTTTTTTATGATATTTTTTAAAAATAAAAAAATGCCCTTTTGTATAGATCAGAGTCAAGAATATCCTCATATAGATTTTATAGTGTTTTAATTAGAAATAGTTTATTGTAATTAAAAAATATTATAATTAGGTATTTTAACAGTCAAGGAGATGTTGATTCGGAGAAAGAAAAAAATAGTAAATCATATTAAATAAATTTTAAAAATATGTGGTGCACTAGAGGAGAGAGTTCTCTTCAAGAATATATATTTATTTTTTTGATTGGGATAGATTTGTTATGAAAAATATGTTGCAAGATGAAAACTGTCGATTTCAGTGAGTTGGAATTTGAATTGTTATAAAAGAGAAAATATAGGTCACAAACCAATTTTTATTTCTTCATGCACTAGTTATATATGTCATCTATGACATATTTTGAAATTAGGGGAAAATTTATTTATTTACATATAATTTTTTGGTGGGAACTAGACCCCTAATTTTCAGCATTTTTCAGCAACTGAAAAATCGTGTTTAAAAATTAAAAAAACATATAAATTATTATTGAATAAAATTATTAAAAATATTAATCATAAAATTAATCCATTTTATCACATTTAATTAGTTTACATCATCTTCAAATTCCCAACATAAATGTCATTTTTATACTATTGAAGTTGAATAACTTTGATTTTGTTAGCCTTTTCCTTTGTAAAAGGGTGACAGCTTATTGTTCTTTTACCATTTAGGAAACCTTACCATACATATTAGGGGTTGTGTATGGTCCTAGAACCCCTTAAGAACCATTGCAACTCCTAAGATGTATGGTAAGGGGTCTTAAGAGGTAATAAGGTATCTTAGGACCCATTACAATACACTAATGTTTGTTAAGGGGTCCTAATGTGGTGTAATGGGTATTAAGGGGTCCTAGGACACAATAATGTTCCCTATGACCCCTTATGACCCCCTATGACCCCTTACCATACATCAGTGAATGGTAATGGGTCGTAAAGGGGTCTTAGGATACATTAATGTGTTGTAATACCCCTTGTGACTCATTAATGTGTCCTAATATGCCTTATGACTCATTAAGACCCTTTAGGACACCTTACCATACATCTCAGGGGTCGTAAGTGTTCTTAAGGGGTCCTAGGACACATTAATGTGTCCTCGAACCCCTCAAGACCCTTTAGGACCACTTACCATACATATTAGGGGTAGTAAGGATTGTTAAGGGGTCCTAAGATACATTAATGTATCCTAGGACCCCTCAAGATCCCTTAAGACCACTTAGGACTCATTACCATACATTAGTGTATGGTAAGGGTAAAGAGGTCTTAATACCCTTTAAGACCCCTTAAGACCTATGACACATTAATATGTCATAGGACCCCTTAAGACCCTTTAGGACCCCTTACCATACATTAGTGTATGGTAAGGGGTTATAAGGGTTCATAAGAAGTAATAAAGAGTTTTAGGACACATTAATGTGTCCTATAACTCCTTTAAGAACCCTTAGGACCCCTTAACATCCCTTACTATACATTAGTATATGGTAAGGGTCATAAGTGGCCATAAGAGGTCACAAGAGGTCCTAGAATATATGAATGTGTCTTAGGACCCCTTATGACCCCTTAGGAACCTTTAGGACCACTTATCATACATATTAGGGGTTGTAAGGGTTTTAAAGGGGTCTTAGGACACATTAATATATCCTAGAACACTTTATGTTCCATTAAGACCCCTTACCATACACTAATGTATGGTAAGGGGTCCTACTAGAGTTGTAAGGGGTCTTAAGAGGTCCTAGAACACATTAATGTGTTCTAGGACCCCTTACGACCTCTTACCATACATTAGTGTATGCTAGCATGTCATAAGGGGTCCTAGAACACATGAAGACCCTTTAGGACCCCATTACATACATATAAAAGGTTGTAACTAATATTAATGGGTCTTAGGACACATTAATGTGTCCTTGAATCCATCAAGACCCTTTAGGAATCCTTACCATACATCTTAGGGGTTGTAAGGATTGTTAAGTGGTCCTAGGACATAATAATCTATCCTAAGACCCCTTAAGATCCCTTGGGACCACTTAGTACCCCTTACCAAACACTAGTGTATGGTAATGGGTCCTAAGGGGTCTTAAGGGGTCCTATGACATATTATTATGTCCTATGACCCATTAGGACTCCTTACCATACATTAGTGTATGGTAAGGGGTCTTAAGGGGTTCATAAGAGATCATAGGACCTCTCTCTCTCTCTCTCCTAGGTTCTCTCTCCTACTCTCTCCTATAATATTGATTTATATAATACAATAAAAATATATAAATAATAATACTATAATACTAATTTATTAATAATACTACTAATATCATATAATAATAAATATAATACTAATATTATACTATTTATAATGCGAATATAAATAATAATAATATCATAATATTGATATAATATTAATATTATAAAAATGAAATCTAAAAGAAAAATAAAAAACTAAAAACTAAAATCAAAATTGAAAATAACATTCAAATGAAAATGTTGAAAATTGAAAATGCTGAAATTTTAAATGAAAACCAAAATTTGGGTGGGAGCGAATTAGATATCTGATATGCAATCAAATATATGATAATATCATATATCCAATTTCTAATTAGATACTAATTTATTTTATTGACATCCAAAACCAAATTATTATTCTATAGGTCCCTCGATCCAAGAACCACATTTTTTGTAAGGAATTTTACGGGATAGGAGCTATGGAAGACAAAAAAACAAAAATTTCCACCATTTTTGTTGGAAATTTCTTAATTATCAAAGGTTTTGCATTACCTTTTTGGTCTCACCATGAGGGGTAGTAGTCATCAAAAGCATAAATAGAAGAAGAACCTCACAAATGAAGAAATTGAAGTCTATAGAGAAAGAGATAGGGTTAGCCATTGGAACAAGAGACAAGGTATGATAAATATTAATGAAGGTGAGGCCATAGTCCCACTCGTAAATGCAGTTTTAAGTGAAGAATAAATTGAATTTGAAATGGATTATGATAATAATTTTGAAAATGAGAATGTATGGATTGAAGATGAAAATGTAGGGTTTGAAAATGGACATGTAGATGTGGACAATGGAAGTGTAGTCATTGGCAATGACAATCCACTGATTGAATATGAAGGAATTGACAATGATAATGGTGCACAAGAACCAAATCAATGTTACACATCTCCAAATTATATGATAAATGAAGTCCCTTATGAGTAAGAAAGACAAACTTCAATTTTGAGACCTTCAAGAATAGAAAAATGGTTACTCGAAATTGATGAGAACATAATGAGCAATTTCTATGGCAAGAGATCACAAAGAACCATTCAGTTGTGGGCTTCAAGACTTTTTGATAAATTTTTTAGACACTAGACATTGGTTGATCAATGTAAAATGTTTGTGCAGTTTTTAAAGATGCAGAAGATGAGACCAATATTAGTCAAATTGAAGATTCACGTGAACAAGAAAATGGAGAGGAAGTTTATTATTGTGAGAAATCTTTTTAGTGCTCTCAATTCCATTAGGAAGACTACCAAGGAAAAAGACAAGATAGTTTCTTGGAGGGTTATTACAACCTCCTTAGTAAGTCACCATTTGCGAAAGGCTTGTTTTATGAGACAAACTTGTGTTCACTTGAACCTAAATTATAAAACTTTGGATAGAGTACTTGCAAGAAGAGAAAGACTTGATGATCCTCTTCAAAATGATACATGGGATTATGGTGGGAGACTTCCACATTGTGATAATAAGCTTACCTATGCTGTGAAGGATCAAACTAAACTATTTTTTTAATCTAACTTAAGAGTGTCACCAAATTTGAAGGATGTCTTGAAGTTGATAATTGGCATTTGAGACTGTACCCTACATCCTAAACCTCATTTGGAGGTGATTCAGATGTAGGAGCATCCAGGGTCCTTGGCAATCCTATGTCACCAAAAAAATGTTTGTGTTTTCCTGTGTTGATTGTTTCTTTGACCAAGTTGGTTTGATGTTGCTCAGTTTCCTTTGTTTATCGATGTTGGTCGATTATCTCTCTAGCACTCGGTGATGCTTTTTTGGTGCTCGGTTATCCTTGCTTACCAAGTTGTTTGTTTTAGTTTCCTATTGAGGCCAACTCTCAAAATTAATTTTGGTCATGGATTTAATGATGGTATCTATCATTGGGAAGTGTGTGGACCTAGATCTAGTCATTCCTTCCATTGATGGTCGATCTGAAGGCCGACTTGTTTGGTAGCCTCTTGTATATAATGTAATCTTTGTTTGTAGTTTTAGGATATGAGTATTAGGACATTAGATATAGAAGCTAGGAGATAGAAGATTATTTCAGATCCTCTCATGTTGGAGGACTTTTGTACTTGATTGTAATATCTAGCCTAAACTGGGAAGGCCTTACAGCCTAACATGTATGAATCAATTGAAGTTAATATATGAATGATATCTGCATTCTGTCTCTCACTTGTGTGTTTGTTGCTTCCACATGTGATCTCTACAAGGTGGATTTGGTTAGGGTGTACCTTTGTCCCCTCTCCCATCTACCCTTGCATCAGGTGGTATTAGAGCGAGGTGAGATTTGGATCTAGGTTTGCGAATCTAGGTTTGAGGGTTCCTTCTTATCAAACCCTAGTTGATTTGTTGTGGGGTAGCAAATTGTGATCTGGCCTACAATTGTAGAGGGTTTCAAGATGGTTTGTGGGAGGTGAGATGCAGATCTAGGATTGATAGACATGTTGAGACAACTTTCTACTAGGTTAGAAGCTGTTGAAATAGCCCAGAGAAGAGGAAGACATCTTCAAGATGTTAGTGATGATGAAATTGAGGAAGAAAAAGGTGATGTAGAACCTGCACCAATGATGGATCAAGGTGAGGAAATATTGTTGAAGGCTTTGATAAATTTGAAGCCTCCACCACACTTTAATCCTCCTGAGTATAGTGGAAAATTGGATTTTGATGAATTGGTGGACTAGATCACCAAGATGGAAAAGTCTTTTGAATATGAAAATGTACCTGAAGAATAGAAGGTGAAAATTGCAAGCACAATGTTGAAAAGTCATGTATCCTTGTGGTGAGAACATCTACAATTAGATAGAAAGAGGAAAGGCAAAGACAAAATCAAGGTATGGAATAAAATGGTGAATAAATTGAAAGGAAAATTTTTACATTGTGATTATTAGATTAACCTAGTTAGGTGAATGCAAAGTTTGAGGGTCAATAAAAGAATATACTAAGGAATTATATAGATTAGATATCAGATCTAGACATGATGAAGATGATGTGGAAATAATTTCTAGGTACCTGAATGGATTGAGAGGTTCCATCCAAGAAGAAATTAGTTTAGTCAAATTGGAGAATATTGAAGAGGCCTATCAATTTGCATTGAAAGATGAGGAGAAATTGAACAAGAGACATGGGAAAAGATAAAGAGGTAGAGGTGGTAGATTCCCTAGAGGAAGAGGTAGATCTTATGGTGAAAATAATAGATTTGAACCTAAAAAGACAAATTTGGATAAACGAAAGACCGAGTGGAAAGGTGAAAGTTCATCTAGAGGTAGAGGCAGTAACTACTAAGGTTGTTATAATAGAGGTGGTTTCCTAGGAACTTGTTACAATTGTGGAGAAGAAGGACATAGATCATTTGAGTGTACACATGCAAGTAAGAAGGTCAGTAACAGTAGAAATGCTTTGGTGCAAGAAGAGTCACCAAATGAACCTAAGAAGGAAAACAACTTGATGGTAAGGAGAGCACTTTGGAGTGAAAGTAATAAGGAAGATCCGGTAAGGAAAAGTTTGTTCAAGACTAGATGTAGAGTTTCTAACAAAGTTTGGAAGGTAATCATTGATAGTGGTAGCTCGGGGAATCTGGCATCTGAGGAAATGGTTACAAAGTTGTAATTGAAAAGGTTGGAACATCTGAAGCCCTATCAAATTTCATGGATCAAAGATGAGCATACACTCTTGGTAAGTGAACAATGGTATGTGAATTTGAAAATTGGAAAGTACTATGATAAGGTGTTATGTGATATCATGCCTATGGATTGTTGTCATATTTTGTTGGGTAGACCTTGGCAATATGATAGGCATGCTATATATGATGGGAGATTGCATAAATATACTGTTTGGGCTAATGGAAGAAGACAAATCTTGTTACCTTTGATTGAAGAACCTGTTAGTAATGTTTTCACATCTGTGAAATTTTTCTTGATGTAATAAAGAAAGTTTGTTAAGGATTTGAAGAAGAATGATGTATGTTTTGATGTGATTCCTAAACTGAGTAAGAAAAAAAAGGATAGCATCCCTGAGGATATTGATAAGTTACTCATCAAGTATAGTGAAATCATTTTGTATAATGTACCTAATGGTTTTCCACTAAAGAGAAGTATTGATCATTACATGGATCTAATCCCTGGAGCTAGTTTATTGAATAAGGCACCACATCAGTTGACACCTACCAAGAATCAGGAATTGAATCGAAAGATTCAAGAATTGTTCCATAAAGGTTTGATCTGAGAAATTTTAAGTCCTTGTGCAGTACACATTGTATTGGCACCTAAGAAGAATGGAGAATGGAGAATGTGTACTGATTCTAGAGCAATCAACAAGATAATAGTGAAATATAGATTTCCTATATAAAGAATGGATGACATAATGGACAGTTTGACTAGAGAAAAGTATTTTACCAAAATTGATTTGAAAAGTGGGTATCATCATATCAGAATCAGAGAAGGTGATGAGTGGAAGACTTCTTTCAAGACAAAAGAAGGTTTGCATGAGTGGTTGGTTATGCCTCTTGGTTTAACTAATGCACCGAGTACTTTTATGAGGTTGATGAATGAAGTTTTGAAGAAATTCTTGGGTAAATTTTTTATTGTATACCTAGATGATATTATGATATTCAGTAACACCAAAGAAGAACATTTGTTGCATGTTAAACAAGTATTGTAGAGGTTGAAAGAAGAAAAGTTGTTGATAAATCTGAAGAAGTGTTCATTCATGAAAGAGGAGATTGTGTATTTGGGATTTGTGATTTTAGCTAATGGTTTGAAGATGGATCTTGAAAAGGTTGAAGCTATTTTGAATTGGCCTACACCTAAGAATGCTAGTGAGGTAAGATCATTTCATGGTGTGGCAAGGTTTTACCGAGACTTCATTAGGAATTTCAGTTCAATTTGTAATGCTATGACTAAGACTATGAGAGGAGATAAAAGAGAATTCAAGTGGACACATGGAGCTAATAAAAGTTTTGAGACTCTGAAGCAAAAGGTTGTTGAATTGCCTATTTTGGCATTACCTAATTTTAATAAGGTATTTCAAGTGGAATGTGATGCAAGTGGAAGTGCAATAGGAGTTGTGTTGAGTCAAGAAGGTAAACCTGTTGGTTTCTTTAGTGAAAAGTTAAATGATGCAAAAATGAAATACTCTGTGTATGATCAAGAATTCTATGCTATTGTTCAAGTACTTAAGAAATGGAGACATTATTTGATACCGAGTGAATTTGTGTTGTATACTAATCATAAAGCTTTATAATATTTGGGTAGTCAGAATAAGTTGAATCAGAGACATATGAAATGGGTTTAGTATTTGCAGAGTTATATATTTGTGATAAAACATAAGACTGGAGTCACTAACCAAGTTGTTGATGCATTGAGTAGAAAGAGATCTTTGATGACCAAGATGAAAATTGAAGTTCTTGGCTTTGATGACATGAGAGATTCTTATGAATTTGATCTTGATTTTTCTAAGCCATGGAGAAAGTGCAGAGCACCTTTTCAAGATCAAATGAGTACTAAATGGGAAGAATATTTCATTCAAGAAGGTATGTTGTTTAAAGGTATTCAGTTGTGTATACTGAGAGGACCAATGAGAACTAATTTGATAAAAGAGAAACATAGTAGTGGTTTTGCTGGACATTTTGGTGTTGACAAAATATTGAATTTTCTCAAGGAGAAATACTTTTGGCCACAGTTGTATAAGGATGTTCAAAAATTTGTGAAAAGTTGTGGAATTTGTCAAGTTGCAAAAGCAGTAAGTCATAATATTGGATTGTATACACCAATTTCTATTCTTGAGAAACCTTGGATTCATATCAGTATGGATTTTGTTCTTGGCTTACCGAAGACAGTAAGAGTTAATGATTCTATATTTGTTGTTGCGGATAGATTTTCTAAAATGGCACATTTTATACCTTCTAGAAAGACATCAGATGCAGTACATATAGCATATCTTTTCTTTAAGGAAATTGTCAGATTGCATGGATTACCGAGGAGTATTATCTCTGACCGAGACAATAAATTTGTTGGATACTTTTGGAAGACCCTTTGGAGAAAGTTTGGCACCAAGTTGAAATATAGTTCTATATTTCACCCACAGACCGATGGACAGACATAAGCTATAAATAGAAGTTTGCAAAATCTTTTGAGATGTTTAGTTGGAGACACACCAAGTAATTGGAATTTTGTGTTGGCACAAGTAGAGTTTGCACACAATAATTTAGTGAACAAGAGAACTGCAAAAACACCTTTTGAGATTGTAAATGGCATACAACCCAGAGGTATATCCGATTTGAGGGATATTGCTGATGAAAGAAAGAGAAGTGTTGAAGGAGTAAAGTTTGCTGAGTACATGAAGACATTGCATGAAGATGTGAAATATAAGTTGGAGAAAAGTAATCAGAAATACAAAGATGGAGCTTATAGATCAAGAAGACATAAGACTTTTGCAGTCGATGATGAAGTAATGGTTCATTTGAAGAAAGCTAGATTTCCTGTAAGAACATATGGGAAGCTGAAAATGAAGAAGTTTGGACCTTGTAAGATTTTGAAGAGATTTGACAGTGGAAATTCTTATGAGATTGAGTTACCTGATGACATGGATATATCACCTATTTTCAACATTGTTGATTTGTATGAGTACCATGAGTTGGATGAATAAATGATAGTACCAAATGATTATCCTAAGAAATAGACAAAGGAAGTTGAGCAGATTTTGGAGCAAAGAATTGGCATAAGTATAAGAGGAAAATAGTATATGGAATATCTGGTAAAGTGGAAGAATAAAATGATTGAACATAGTTCATGGATTTCAAAATCAAAGTTGGATTCAACTTGGACCAGACCTGTTTCATGATTCAAAGAATCATTTTCAAATAACCTCAGGTGTCTAATGCAGGAGCATCTCGGGTCCTTGGCAATCCTATGTCACCAAAAACATGTTTGTGTTTTCATGTGTTGATCAGTTCCTTCTTTGACTGAGTTGGTTTGGTGTTTCTTGGTTCCCTTTGTTTACTGGTGTTGGTTGATTATCTCTCTAGAACTCAGTGAATTTCCCTAGCACTCGGTGATGCTTATTTGGCACTCAATTATCCTTGCTTACCGAGTTGTTCGTTTTAGTTTCCTATTGAGGCCGACTCTTGCAATTAATTTTGGTTATAGATTTAATGATGGTATCTATCATTGGGAAGTGTGTGGACCTAGATCTAGTCATTCCTTTGTTGATGGTGGATCTAAAGGCCAACTTGTTTGGTATCCTCTTGTATATAATTTAATCTTTGTTTGTAGTTTTAGGATATGAGTATTAGGACATCAAAGAGAGAAGCTAGGAAATAAAATATTATTTCAAATCCTTGCATGTTGGAGGACTTCTATACTTGACTGTAATATCTGGCCTAAACTGGGAAGGCCTTACAGCTCGGCATGTATGAATCAATTGAAGTTAATCTATGAAAGATATCTACATTCTCTCTCTCACTTGTGTTTTTGTTTCTTCCATGTGTGATGTCTGCAAGGTGGATCTGGTTAGGGTGTGCCTTTGGCCCCTCTCCCGTCTACCCTTGTGTCACAGTCAAACAATGTTGTTTCAAGAAAATTGTGAGACACATCGAACATTGCAAATATCACAAAGTGGTTTTGAACCTTTCAAGTCATTTTTTTTGTGTACCTCTTAAGATTTGAAATACTTGTTGCAAATATCATATGGAGTTTTCAATGCACCATATACTTTTATGATCCTTTCATTATACTTTGCATACTAATGAAATGTTGGAGTAAGGTTCAAGTGCTCTTCCAAAATCATCAAGAGACTTGATTGATCATTTTTTATGTCCTCGAGAATATGGCTATTTATTTTATAGAAATAATTGCTTAAATGACAAGTGCTTAGAATGTGGTGGGTTAGTGAAGTTTGTTTCATGTTTTCATGAGGGCTGTGAACATGATTTTGGAAAGAAAATTTTCCCAAAAAAGGTATATGAAATGGTTAAATATACATTGAAAAGTGGAGGTGAAGGCTCTAGATGTGAGTTGGTTACAAAAGAATGTAATGTTACTAATTTTATTTCAAATTTTGAGAAGAATATTTTTTACAAGTATGTAAGGCATAGTCATAGGTTTTAGTGGTTGGATCAACAATTCAGGATGTGTAAGGACACTTTCCCGATTGGCACTATTATATCAATTGTTGACTTTGTAGAGAACTATACATGGAAGCCCCAAAATGAGTTGCAAGATCAATATTACAATTCCATTTGGATTGCTATTTTTGTGCACATAACATATAGACCTTCCCCTAATAGTACAAAAGATGACCAAAAGATATTCAAAGAATACCATTTTTATATGAGTGATGATAGATCTCACTCGCACGAGTATGTCCAATATTATTTTGAGAATTATTTTTAGTGGGTGTGGGAAAATGATATTTCTATGGATAGAAATATCATTTGGTTAGATAACTACCCAAGTCAATTCAATAATACTTGTATGTTTTATTAGTTGTATAGAATGCATATAGAGAGAGTTGTACATCATATTTGGAGTTTTTCTAAGGACAAAAAGGGAAAAGGGGAGCATGATGGTGTAGGTGCATGTGTAAAGAGAGCTCTAGTTAAGGAGCAGTTGATAATTTTAGGTGCAAAACTCCTTGATGCTCGTTCTATTATTGATTGGTGTACTTCAACATTGTCACAGGGGGACTCTTATTTCAGTAGTGCACAGATTCTTTTGGTTGGTTGAGTTGGGCACAATAGGAGATAGGTTGGATTTTCATAAAGTGAAAGATTCTTAAAAAAATGCATTCATTTTAAAGCTCAGGTGCTAGTACATGGACCATTTGGACATGAGAGTTAGATTTTTTTGTCCCAAGTGTCGTCAGTGTGATTGGGGTCAGTGTGAGTCAAGTGAGTGGGTTGATACGCGGGTTCCACATTATCTAACTCCTTTATCTCTCACTCTCTATAATAAATGATGACATGGATTTTTCACTTGAGTAGGACCATATTTCAAATCTTTTAAAACTAGGACATGTTTTTTCATTGGTTGCACCATAAGGGAATGATGAGAGATCAGATTACTGATTAGCACATTGGTCATAAGGAAAGAAGAAGCTTACACAACCAACAATAAATGATGATGGGCTCACATATAAAAAAGGTTCAATTTTTGTTGTGGGAACATGGTTGTGCATGTACATGATTGGAAAGAATGACATTCCTATATTTGAAGACTATGAGAAGCACAAAACCATTCTCATGTATTCAAACCTTGTTATAGAGGCAAACATTAAGTTATCGAAGCATTAAGGAAGATCAAAGACAAAATAAATTTAGACTATTATTACTACTAATCATGAAGCAATATTTAATACCCACAAGTACAGAGTTGACCCTTCCACAACACTTCACTAGGTAATAGAAACTCATTGCAAGGTTTTCTGTGTTCATTACGCTTACATTCAATACATTAATTGTAGTTTTCTTCTTCATTTGTTTGAGCCAATAAATTTGGTTTTGTATGTGGATTGTAAGTGTAGTTTAATACATATATGATAGATATAGAAGATTGAGGCATGCATTTGATTATCTCATAAAAAATTATAGTAAAGTTCACTATGCGTTGGCTTTTCATGTTCTTTGGTTCGTTTAATTAGTTATACATTCATAATATTTTTGTCAACCTATAAACTTTTTGTTTTCTCTATTAACTTGTTCTCATGCCTTCATAATGCAAGGATTGGAATGTAGATCTCATCAAGTACCATTGGTTAAACATATACATTAAGGAGCGGAAAGGACACACTTATTATATAGGTTTTTTGATATATAGTTATGTATCTAAGATTTATGGTAATTATTTATCTAAGACTTATGATAACATTGATTTATTTATATATAATATGGTTGTATCAATGATATACAATGTATGTGTACATGAGGTTTTGTCTACACTCAAGCTCCTATAATGATGAAATACAAGCAAAACTGCAAATACTTGACTTGGTTTAAAAAAATGTGATATATCCAAACATAAAATTTTCATGCATTACATTTCAATAGTAATAGAATTTTATTGTAATATAGATTTCATTAGATTTTTTTTATCCCACTATGTAAGCATTTGGCCTATTAAGCCCTATTGGCCAAGGGTGGGTCAAAGTGGTCAAAATGGTCAAGTAAGGTCGATCTAGAATAAAAATGATTTTTTTAGTTCATCTAAGTCACATTGGTCATGTTTTCAAGGTTATAAGTGTCATTGACGTAAAAGTGCCAAAATTTATAGTGATGCTTAGTCAAAAGTTACACAACTGTGTATATTTCAAACCATTCATCCTAGGACCAAACCATTTTCTCTGTTAGCTCTAGTTGGCTAGGTGAACCCCTATGACAACCCATTATTCCCATGGAGATTCAAGGAACATCTATGACTACCCCATACCAAAGTGTCCCCAAGGTGCACTAAGCGTGATCAAGCAGAAAACTTTATAGGCCTATAACTCAGAGCTTGTAAGAGATATCATCAAGTTGTTAGGTGCTACAAGACTTTTTTATCAATGCCTACAATAAAATCACTTCATTATGGGAGATTTGACTTCATTTGAATTTGGCAGGGTGATCTCACTCTATGCCAAAAGTTGTAGTGATGCTCATTTGAAAGTTGCACCACTTCCTACCTTTAAAACCATTCATCCTGGGACCAAAAAATCTACTTTGTTAGCTTTGGTTTTCTATGTGAACCCTAGTGACAACCTTGTTCCACCCATAGAGTCCCTCAAACCTCCACACCTACTCCATACCAAATTTTTCCCAAGGTGCACTAAGCATGATCGAGAAAAAAACTTAATAATCTAAGAAAAAAACTTAATAATCTCATAAATAGGAGCTCGTGAGAGGTATCATTAAACCATCATGTGCTGCAAGACCATGTTGGAAAGTCCTACAATAACCTCTCTTTATTCAAGGAGATTCAACCTCATTGGAATTTGACTGGGTGATCTGGCTTGTATGCCAAAAGTTGCAGTGATGCTCAGTTGAAAGTTTATGTTGGAAACTACAATTGAAACAATTGTTATATTTTCATTGATGTCAAACCTAATTGGTGAGATAGTTTCTATCTAGTAGAGTACTATATCATTTGATTGGTGAAGAGGATTTGAAAAGAGGAGATAACAAGAAGACCTAGTGGAAAGGTTGAGTTATGAGAAACTACAATGGGTACTTGATTAGTTGACACATTGGAAAGGTAATGTGTTGTTTATCTCTAACACTAAGTGAAGAAGACAGTTGGTTTGAAGTATTGAAGAAATGAGGAAAGAAATTCTATAAACATAGGCTTAACCGAGAAAAAGAGTAGAAGATTAAGAAACTTAAGTGTAAGCCGAGTGATGCTAGTGTTGACTGAGCTCTAGTATAAGCCGGGAAAATTTAGTGTTGACTAAGCATCAATAATTAGCGAGTATCAGATAATAGACCGAGTGAAGATAGTGATTGCTGAGAAGAAAAGTCTAGCGATGAATGAGTTATCTAGTGAAGACCGAGAAAAAGAGCATAGTGATGACTGAGTATCAATAATTTACAGTTTATGAAGGGATTGGCATTCCCAGCTGACACAGTTAAATTCTTGGAATATGTAAAATGTGTTGAAGATAAGGATGAATGACCTGGAACATTTAATGCGTGGTAAACTAGTTTTATGTATGGATTCAAAGAGAAGCTTTGAGAAGTATCTAGAAGGATAAGAAGGAGAATGAAATGTTGGAAGGATTTGATGAATCTGACCTAAACCTAAGATCTATGAAGATTATTAAGTGGAAAAAGATTAAGATATCTAATTATGGAGATATAAGGATAACCTAATTGGAGGTTATGCAAGAGGTTGATTCTATTGCTTAGTGAACCTAAGAAGAAGGCTGAGAAGAGAAGTGAAGAGATGTGAAGTGTCGTAGAGTGGTGATCTCTTGAAGGGTTTCCAAGAAGATCAAAGATGGAGATGACAATGAAGGCCAGTCAGTAGATCAACATATGAGCTACATTGGATCTGTATTTTCAAAGTGAGTTTTTTGTATCGGATCAAAACCCATTGTAACTTTCTAACCATTGTATCAATTGAAATCCTTTAATCAAGGTTAACCTAATATTGATTTGTAAATCTTTAATCAAGGTGATATTCTAATGGGATGTTCTTAAGTCCTCTAACAAGGCCACTCCTAATAGGGTGATTAAATCCTTTAATAGGGTCACACCTAACAGTGTGTATTGTAACCTTTAACAAGGTTAGCTCCTCACAGAGCTCACTTTAGAAGAGTGAAAAATTGGTAGCATGTTATTGGTGGTTTTTCCCAAATTGGGTTTTCGCATTAAATCCTAGTGTCATACTTTTGTGAATGTTATTTGATGTGTTTTACTATTAAGAGTTTAACATTTTGCAAGTTGATTACTTTTGGACAATGGACTGCAAATTTATGTTACTAGTTAAATTCTATAGAGACCGAGTGGATTGATAAGTAGATTTGAGTTGGTTGAAGTGTTTAAAAGTTCAATTGGTACATCTAGACCTGAGGATAACTTAATCATCCCCCCTTCTCATTTATTCTAAAATTATTCTAACAATTGGTATCAAATCTTGTGGTGCTTGTAAGGAAAATTTTGAAGCTACTTGGAGTTATAGATCAAGATGTACAAAAAGGAGGTACCAAACCTAAATAAGGAGAACTTCCTTGCATGGCAAAGTTTGATGAAGTTACACCTATCTAGAATTGGAGATGAAGAAAAATATTATGTGGAAAATGATTACATAGCAGTATCGACACCTTTGAAAGCCCTATAGATGAAGGGAAAGTAAGAACACAATCAATAAATGTTGGAGATTGCATCAGCCATAAGCTATCCTACATTTGAAGACATCAAGGACTATACCAATGCAAATAAAATGTGGGACACACTAACAACTATCTATGGTGGAGAAATAAATGTACTGAGATTCAAATTTGAAAGCTTGAGAGGTAAGTTTAATGAAATGAGAATGTTGGAAGGTGAAACTATTGTTTGATATTGTGCCCAAGTTAAAGAGGTGTGAATGATATTAGAGGAGCTAATGGAAATATTGATGATGAAACTATTATTATCAAGCTATTGAGAACCCTACTTCCCATTTATGCTATCAGAGTTTCTGCAATACAAGAATTGAGATGTGCTCCTGGTAACAACTTAACTTTGGAAGGTCTAGTTGGTAGACTTACTTCTTTTGAGTTGTCAAATTCTAATAATTTCACTACTCATAATATTGAATCTGCATTCAAATCTCAATTGGTCCTTCAAAAATCTAAGAAAAGAAAAGAAAGATGTGTGAACAACTTGATAGTGACACCTTTGATGATGATCTTGATGATCTTGAGGCACTGATGGCTAGAAGACTACCTAGAGGAAAAGGAAAATGCAAAAGTAAACTTCCTATAACTTGTTTCTCATGTAACAAAGTTGGTCATATTGCAACAAGATGTCTTGATAGCAATTACAGGGATGAAAGAAGGGAAAGAAAGTACAAAGACAAAAGGAATGACAAAGATTATAGAAGCTATAAGGACTACAAAGAAAAAGGTAAGAAACATTTTTATATTGCTGAAGAAGAAACTGACAGTGAATCTGATGATCATGATGTAGAAGTTGTTTATGTTGCTATGAAAGATGATTCTGATGAAGATGAGAAAATTGCATTTATGGATAGATGGATAATTGATAGTGGTTTCTAACATCACATGACTGGTGATAAAAGTAATTTTGAAACCTTAAATAATTACAAAGGTAGTAGTGTTAAGTTTGGTAATGATACACCATGTCTTGTAAGAGTAAAATGATCAATAAGATTGACTGATAAGATCATATGTGACAATGCTTATTGGGTAGAGGGACTTAACTATAACTTTTGAGTGTTACACAGTTGAATATTTCTAGTTACTGAGTTGAATTCCATCACAAAAAGACTAAATTTTTTGATGTCACTGGTGAACTAATTGGAAGAGGAGAACAAACAAGAGGTATTTTTTTCTATCTAGATCTATCTGATGAGACATGTTTGTTTGCACAATTTGATGATGTATGGTTATGACATAAGAGGTTGTATCATGTGAACTTTTGATAATTTGGTAAGCATTAGTAAGATGAAAAGTG
Organism: Chamaecyparis obtusa; assembly: GCA_027943335.1. Classification (NCBI taxonomy): domain Eukaryota; kingdom Viridiplantae; phylum Streptophyta; class Pinopsida; order Cupressales; family Cupressaceae; genus Chamaecyparis; species Chamaecyparis obtusa. Next base: position 628,656 of record BSBK01005984.1, on the reverse strand, counting down.
TTAGAGGATTACCAAGATTGAAGAAACCTGATAATGTGATGTGTAAGAAATGTCAATTGGGAGAAATGACAAAGTCTAGTTTCAAGAGAAAAACCTATACTTCTGATGATATTTTAGAATTGGTTCATATTGACCTTTGTGGACCTATTGGAGTGCAAAGCTACTGTGGTGATAAATATTTTATTATGTTTGTTGATGACTACTCTAGAATGATGATTGTTATATTTCTTAAAGAAAAATATGATTCCTTTTAGTTGTTTAAGTGGTATTTGGCAAAATTTGAAAAAGAAACAGGTAAGAGCTTGAAATGTCTGAGATTTGATAGAGGAGGAGAGTTCATATCTAATGAGTTCAACATATTTTGCAATGATAGAGGAATTAAGAGACACATGTCTACAACAAGGACCCCTCCACCAAATGGTATAGCAGAAACAAGGAATACATCAATCATGGATTGTGCTAGAACACTGATGACAGAGAAACTTTTTGCACAAAAGTGTTGGAGAGAAGCTGTAAGTACAATTGTCTATACCTTGAACTGAGTACAAGTCAAGAAAGGTACAAATGCTATACCTTATGAGTTATGGTATGTTTATGCACCTAATGTGAAATACTTTGAATTCTTTGGAATCAAATGTTATATACTGAACGACAATAGGAATGAAAAACTTGACGCTAAAAGTGATGAATGCATATTCCTAGGTTATTCCACTAAGATCAAAGCTTATAAGTGTTTGAATTCTAACACTAAAAAATTTGTGGAAAGTGAAAATGTTAAAGTTGATGAATATGCAGAAAAGAATGAAATTGAATGCAAGCAGGAACCTAAAGATTACAGATCATTTGTATACATGGAAGAAGGAGAGCCCAACAATTTACCTGAACCAGAGAAAAAAGTTGTCAATCAACAACAAGAATCTATTGAGTTACAACAAGAATATGTTGAGCATCAGGAGGTATCTATCGAGCAGTCAAAAGAGGAAGAAGAGATACGAAATGAACATGAAGTGAATTTGCAAGATGAACCTAAAGAACAAGAGAAAGAAGAAAGGAGACTGGAGCCTACATTAGCATAATATGTGAGAAGACATCATAAACTAGATCAAATTATTGGAGTAAAAGATAATAGGAGTCATGACAAGAAATAAGTTGAAAAATCAAACATGCTTATTATGTGAATTTGAGCCTAAAACAATGAAAGATGCTTTAGAGAATGAAGATTGGATTCAAGTCATGAATGAGGAAATTGAGCAAATAGAAAAGAATAAAACTTGGACACTAGTACCTAGACCAAAGGATAAGAATGTTATTGGAACCAAGTGGGTGTTTAGAAACAAGATGAATGAGCATGGAGAAGTCACATGGAACAAGTCTAGATTGGTATGCAAAGGATATGCACAATAAGAAGGCATTGACTATGGGGAGACATTTTCCCCAGTTGCTAGATTGGAAGGAGTTAGAAATCTACTTGCATATGAAGCTTACAAAGGATTCAAAGTGTATCAGATGGATGTCAAATCTACATTTCTGAATGGAATACTAGAAGAAGAAGTCTACAATGAACAACTAGAAGGATTTGTTGATCCAAGAAAGAGGAACATGGTTTGTAAGCTACACAAAGCACTATATAGATTGAAACAAGCCCCTAGAGAATGGTATGAAAGATTTCATAATTACTTGGTCAAGATTGGTTTTGCAAGAACAAATGACAACATCAATCTTTACTTGAAGACTGAAAAAGGTAAATGGATATTGTTAGCTAAAATATTTGTTGATGATATCATATTTGGATGAAAAGAAGCACTGTGCAAAACATTTTCAAATGAGATGCAAATTGAATTTGAGATGTCTATATTTGGAGAGATCAAATTTTTTGTTGGTTTGTAAGTTTATCAGATGAAGAAAGGTGTCTACATTACTCAATCTAAACATATCAAGGAGATACTAAAAACCTTTGCAATGGATGACTCTAGACTAGTAAGTACACATATGGCTATAAGAAAGAAACTATCAAAGACTGATGATACAACAGAAGTAAATCAAACCTTGTATAGGTTAATGATTGGAAAACTACAATATGTTATTCACAATAGACTAGATATTGCATTGGTAGTTGGGATTGTTGCAAGATTTTTTGAAAATCCTAAGGAGAATCACATGATGGCAGTGAAAAGGATACTAAGATATCTAAAAGGAACAGAGGATTATGGTTTGTATTATAAGAAGAATGACAAGTTTGAACTGAAATATTATACTGATGTAGATTGGGTAGGAAATGTGGATGATAGAAAGAGTACAAGTGGTGGTGCATTATTTATAGGAAAAATATTAGTCTCATGGACAAGCAAGAAATACAATTGCATTTCTCAATCTACAGTAGAAACTAAATATGTAGCAACAACAATTAATTGTTCAAACATAGTGTGGATCAAGCAATTGTTGAAAGGTATAAAGGAAGAAATCACTGGGCCCTTTGTTATTTTCTATGATAACACAAGTGCTATCAGTATATCAAAGAATCTTGTGATGCACACTAAGACCAAGAATATTTCTATCAAGTATCATTACTTGAGTGAGTTAGTTCAAGACAAAGAAGTGAGACTAGAGTATGTGAATACAAAGGAACAGTTAGCAGATATATTCACTAAAGATCTACCTAATAATGCACATGAGTATTTAAGAGGTAAATTAGGGGTGATTCCCCTAACTGAGGCTACTTAAATCATTTAGGAGTGTTGCATCAAATGTATTAATTAGAATATCTAAAAAATTGATGCAAGGAGGTCACACTTTTGGAGATGTGTAAAGTTGTGATGTTTACAACACAAGAAGTTGATCAGTCATGAGAAAGATGATAGAAGGAGCATATAGTTCATAGAACTAACATGAAGATATCTACATGGTGAAGATGAATGTCTTTGGCATTGTTTTCAAAGAGGGAGAGATTCATAGGTGAAGTTACCATGAATATTTGAGGGGAGATTCAGTAAAACTGATGTATAGATAAAAAAAAGGAGAGATCTATCCAAGAGGGAGCTGATTGGATGAGAATCAGAATGAAGCTATGGATATTAGTGAAGATCTAATCATAGAGAGGGTTGACAGAAGTTTCTTCAATAACTACATTTTGGCTTGTATGGTAACTAAACATATGGTGTTGCCATCAATGCTAAAGAGGGAGATTGTTGGAAACTACAATTGAAACAATTGTTATCTATTGTCATTGATGTCAAACCTTAATTGGTGAGATATTTTCTATCTATTAGAGTACCATATCATTTGATTGATGAAGAGGATTTAAAAAGAGGACATAACAAGAAGACTGAGTGGAAAGGTTGAGTTATGAGAAACTACAATGGGTACTTGATTAGTTGACACATTGGAAAGGTAATGTGTTGTTTATCTCTAATACTAAGTGAAGAAGATAGTTGGTTTGAAGTATTGAAGAAATGAGGAAAGAAATTTTGTAAGCATAGGCTTAACCGAGTAAAAGAGAAAAAGATTAAGAAACTTAAGTGTAATTCGAGTGATGCTAGTGTTGACCGAGCTCTAGTATAAGCCAAGAACATTTAGTGTTGAATGAGCATTAGTAATTAACGAGTATCAAATAATAGACTGAGTGAAGATAGTGATTGCCGAGAAGAAAAGTTTAGCGATGACCGAGTTATCTAGTGAAGACTGAGTAGAAGAACATAGTGATGACCGAGTGTCAGTAATTTATAGTTTATGAAGGGATTGAGATTCCCAACCAAGAGCATTGAATTCTTGGAATATGTAAAATGTGTTGAAGATAAGGATGAATGACCTAGAACATTTAATGCATGGTAAACCATTTTTTATGTATGGATTCAAAGAGAGGTTTTGATAAGTATCTAGAAGGATAAGAAGGAGACAAAAATGTTGGAAGGATTTGATGAATCTAACCTAAACCTAAGATCTACGGAGATGATATAGAGACAAAAGATTAAGCTATCTAATTAAGGAGATATAAGGATAACCTAATTGGAGGATATGCAAGAGGTTCATTCTATTGATTAGTGAACCTAAGAAGAAGGCTAAGAATAGAAGTGAAGAGTTGTGAAGAGTTGTGAAGTGTTGATTTCTTGAAGGGTTTCCAAGAAGATTAGATATGGAGATGATAATTAAGGCTAGTCAGTAGATCAACATATGAGATACATTGGATCTTTATTTACAAAGTGATTTGTTTGTATCAGATCAAAAACCAGTGTTACTTTCTAACCATTGTATCAGTTGAAATCCTTTAATCAAGGTTGACCTAACATTCATTTGTAAATATTTTAATCAAGGTGACATTTTAATGGGATGTTCTTAAGTCCTCTAACAAGGCCACTCATAACAGGGTGATTAAATCCTTTAACATGGTCACACCTAGCAGTGTGTATTGTAACCTTTAACAGGGTTGGCTCCTCACAAAGCTCAATTTAGAAAAGCAAAAAATTGGTAGCATGTTACTGGTGGTTTTTCCCAAATTGGGTTTCCACATTAAATCATGTTGTTATAATTGTGTGAATGTTATTTGATGTGTTTTACTATTAATATTTTTATATTCTGCAAGTTGATTACTTTTGGACAGTGGACTACAAGTTTATGTTACTAGTTAAATGCTATAGATACCGAGTGGATTGATAAGTAGATTTGAGTTGGTTGAAGTGTTTAAAAGTTCAATTGGTACATCTGGACTTGAGAATAACTGATTCACACTCCCCTCTCTCATTTACTCTAAAATCATTCTAACAATTGGTATCAAAGCTTGTGGTGCTTGTAAGGAAAATTTTGAAGGTACTTGGAGCTAAAGATCAAGATGTACAAAAAGGAGGTACCAAAGATGAACAAGGAGAACTTCCCTACATGGAAAATTTTGATGAAGTTACACTTAGCTAGAATTGGAGATGCAACAAAATATTATGTGGAAAATGATTACATAGAAGTACCGACACATTTGACAACCTGACAGATGAAGGAAAAGAAAGAACACAATCAGGCAATGTTGGATATTGCATCAACCCTAAGTTATCTTGAATTTGAAGACATTAAGGACTGTACCAGTGCAAAGAAAATATGGGACACACTAAAAAATATCTATGGTGAAGACACAAATATACTAAGAGCCAAATATGAAATCTTGAGAGGTAAGTTTGATGAAATGAGAATCTTAGAAGGTGAAACTATTGTTCAATATTGTGCCCGAGTTAAAGAGGTTGTGAATGCTATTAGAGGAGCTAATGGAAATATTGATGATGAAACTATTATTAGCAAGGTATTGAGAACCCTACTTCCTATTTATGTTGTTAGAGTTTCTACAATACAAGAACTGAGATGTGCTCCTGGTAACAACTTAACTTTGGAAGGTCTAGTTGGTAGACTTACTACTTTTGAGTTGTCAAATTTTGATAATTTCACTACTCATAATATTGAATATGCATTCAAATATCAATTGGTCCTTCAAACAGATAAGAAAGGAAAAGAAATATGTGTGAACAGTCACAGTGACACCTCTGATGATGATCTTGATGATCCTGAGGCACTAATGGCTAGAAGACTACCTAGAGGAAAAGGAAAATTGAAAGGTAAACTTCCTATAATCTGCTTCTCATGTAAAAAAGTTGGTCATATTGCAGCAAGATATCCTAATAGGAATGACAAGGATGAAAGAAGGGAAAGAAAGTACAAAGAAAAAATGGATGACAAAGATTACAAAAGATATAAGGACTACAAAGAAAAAGGTAAGAAATAATGTTATATTGCTAAAGAAGAAACTGACAATGAATATGATGATCATGATGTAGAAGTTGTTTGTGTTGTTATGAAAGATGATTCTGATGAAGATGAGAAAATTGCACTTATTTCATATGTGAGTAAAGGTGATAGATGGATAATTGATAGTGGTTTTTCACATCATATGATTGGTGATAAAAGAAATTTTGAAACCTTAAATCATTACAAAGGTAGTAGTGTTAAGTTTGGTAATGATGCACCATGTATTGTAAAAGGAAAAAGGATCAATAAGATTAACCAATAAGATCACATGTGACAATGCTTATTGGATAGAAGTCCTTAACTATAACATGTTGAGTGTTGCATAGTTGAACATTTCTGGTTACCGAGTTTAATTCCATCACAAAAAAGCTAAAAAAATTTATGCCACTGGTAAACTAATTGGAAGTGGAGAATAAACAAGAGGTAATTTGTTCTATCTAGATCTATATGATGAGACGTGTTTGTTTGCTCAATTTGATGATGTATGGTTATGGAATAAGATGTTGTGTCATGTGAAATTTTATAATTTGGTAGGAATTAGTAAGATGAAAAGAGTTATAGGATTACCAAAATTAAAGAAACTTGATAATGTGATGTGTAAGCAATGTCAATTGGGAAAAATGACAAAGTCTAGTTTCAAGAGAAAAACCTATACTTTTGATGATATTTTGTAATTGGTTCATACTGACCTTTGTGGACCTATTGTAGTGAAAAGATACTTTGGTGACACACATTTTATTCTATTTGTTGATGACTACTCTAGAATGATGATTGTGATGTTTCTTAAAGAAAAATATGATTCCTTTCAGTTGTTTAAGTGGTATTTGCAAAAATTTAAAAAAGAAACATGTAAGAGCTTGAAATGTCTGAGATCTGACAAAGGAGGATTGTTCATATCTAATGAGCTCAACATATTTTGCAATGATAGAGGAATTAAGAGACAGATGTCTACACCAAGGACCCCTCCACAAAATGGTATAGTAGAAAGAAGGAATAAATCAATCATGAATTATGCTAGAATACTGATGATAGAGAAAAATATTGCACAAAAGTACTAGAGAGAAGTTGTAAGTACAACTTTCTATAGTGTGAACTGAGTACAAGTCAAGAAAGGTAGAAATGCTAAACTTTTAAGTTATGGTATGGTTATGCACCTAATGTGAAATACTTTAAATTATTTGGAAGAAAATGTTATATACTGAAGGACAATATGAATGGAAAAATTGAAGCTAAAAGTGATGAATGCATACTCCTAGGTTATTCCACTAAGAGAAAAGACTATAATTATTTTAATTCTAATACTAACAAAGTTGTGGAAAGTGCAAATGTTAGAGTTGATGAATATACAAAAAATAATGAAATTGAATGCAAGTGGGAACCTAAATATTATAGATCATTCGTATACATGGAAGAGGAGAGCCCAATAATTTACCCAAACCAGAGAAAAAATTTGTCGAGCAACAACAAGAATCTGTCGAGTTACAACAAGAAGATGCCGAGCATCAAGAGGTATCTATGGAGTAGTCAAAAGAGGAAGCAAAGATACAAAATGAACCTACAGTGAATTTGCAAGATGAACCTGAATAAAAAGGAGAAAGAAGAAAGGAGACCAGAGCTACATTAGCACAATATGTGAGAAGACAACATAAACCAGATCAAATCATTGGAGAAAAATATTCAAGAGTCATGATAAGAAATAAGTTGAAAAACCAAACATTCTTATTATGTGAATTTGAGCCTAAAAAAATGAAATATTCTTTGGAGAATGAAGATTGGATTCAATCTATAAATGAGGAAATTGAGAAAATAGAAAAGAACAAAATCTGGACACTAGTACCTAGACTAAAGGACAAGAATTTTATTGGAACCAAGTGGGTGTTCAGAAATAATTTGAATGAGCATGAAGAAGTCACAAGGAACAAGGCTAGATTGGTATGCAAAGGATATGCACAGGAAGAAGGCATTGACTATGGGGAGACATTTTCCCCGGTTGCTAGATTGGAAGGAGTTAGAGCTCTACTTGCATATGCATCTTACAATGGATTCAAAGTGTATCAGATGGATGTCAAATCCACATTTATGAATGGAATACTGAAAGAAAAAGTATACATTAAATAGCCAGAAGGATTTACTTATTCAAGCAAGAGGAACATGGTTTGTAAGCTACACAAAGCACTGTATGGATTGAAACAAGCCCCTAGAGCATGGTATCAAAGATTACATAATTACTTGGTCAAAATTGGTTTTGCAAGAATATATGACAACAACAATCTATACTTGAAGATTGAAAAAGGTAAAGGGATATTTTTAGCTAAAATATTTGTTGATGATATCATATTTGGAGGACAAGATGCACTATGCCAAACATTTTCAAATGAGATGCAAACTGAATTTGAGATGTCTATGTTTGGAGAGATCAAATATTTTGTTGGTTTTCAAGTTTATCAGATGAAGAAAGGTATCTATGTAATGTCCCCATCATTAAATGACTAATAAAACTATTGTATTTGGGTCCCAATCAATTTAGTTTATCTCGAGCCCATTCTTTTTGTTGGCACAGTGTAGTTGTCACCGTCGGCTCTTTTGTAAACTCTCGAGAAGTTTTCCCCGATGAGTATTTATGCTCAGTGTGTAGGTTAGTTTTCATATGTTGAGATTTATATTTACTTTGTATTTGCAAATTCTTGTTGGGATTCTTTTGTTCACCATTTCGGAGGTGAAAGATCCTCCCTATTTGGTTTTGTCATAGTTTCGGTGGGATTCAACCCTCACCCTACTCTACTTGTTCTTCTTGTATCAGATCTAGCAAATCCGAAGTTCCATCAATAAATTCAATAACATCTTTCTGGCAAACATATATTGGCTTACAAGTTGTTCTGTATCCATGAAAGACATATTTAATTATCTACGAAGGAAGGGGAATACCACATTTTCACCTCAAAGGCATCATAACCCCACCGTACATCCATCAAACTCTTTGTATGGCCACCATTGCTGCATCATATAGTCTGCAAATGTTTGTATGGCCTGCACCCCATACAGTACAACCACTCCATCCTCCCATAGAAGGGCTTGCATTTCAACACCGTATGGCCTGGAGACTCCTCGCACTGTATGAAACTCATCTCCGTATGGTCCAGGTTCACACCATATGACCACCCATACCTCCACCCCATATGGCCCAACAGACATACCATACGGCCTTCTAATCTATACGGCTCTGGAAATTTCCTCTCCGTACGAACTTAGCATCTTTGTACGACTTGCAATTGTTCAGTTACACTCTTTTCTCAAAACACAATCATTATTATTTCTCAGGAAGAGACCGCCAGAGGTTGGGAACATTATAGTGGTATCAGAGCTGCTGATTCTGCCAGCTTGTGGGTATTGAATGAGATTTTATTCAAGGAAAAGGAGCAGATCTCACTCAGTCGATAGAATGGACGATCCCCAAGATCCTACGACTCAAGTCATAACTCTTCTGAGAGAGCTCACTAAGAACCAAGTATAGATAAATGACACTCAGCGCTTCATGGAAGAGAAATTGCAAAAATTGGATGAAAGCAAGGTATTTGTGAAACAAGGTGATAATTCTATCTTGGGATGAGCAAATACCCAAACCGTACGCTCTCAACCATCAATGCCAACTTTTCCTCCATGGATGGAAGAAAGGTGGGGAGAACAACCAACCTTCTAGGAAATACAAGACCAACTTCAGGAAGATTGGAGGAACGCAAATATGGAAGGATATATATCCTACAAAGATTATGCGAAGCTGAGAATGAGGTACTCTAGCAAAAAAAAGCACGACTATTATAATGATGATCTAAGATGAAAGATGGGAAAATTTAATCTGTCATCCTTTAACGGGTCTAGAACTATCATAGCTTGAGCATGGGTGCAAAAAGTAGACACGTTTTTCCAGTTGAACCCTATGCTGAAAGATGAAGCCATCAAATTTGTAGCACTACATCTGGAAGGAATAGCCCATGAATGGTGGCATCATGGCATGGTTACTCTCAGCCATGACCAAATAAATTCCTATGTTGAATTCACCAAGAGATTGATAGACCGTTTCGATGGAAGGGATCCAGAATTGAATTTCAAAGAATTGGCTCAGCTAAAGCAATCTGGCACAGTCGATGGTTACATAACAAAATTTTAGAGAATGTTTGTCTTGGTGACTAATATTTCAGAAAGATGATTGGTGGTGTTGTTCATGGATGGACTAGCATAACCCTTGAAGGGATTCAACCCCAGCACACTCATGTAGGCAATTAAGAAGGCATGTGACATGGCAACATCTTCTTCTTCATCGCAACATCTTCTTCTTCATCCACCAAACATTACTCACAATCCAAACCACCTCCCACTCCAAGGGAAAGAGACAACAAACCTCCACCTAGGAGGCCCCTATTGGATGAAGAAACTAGGTAGGAACTCAGAAGGAAGAAACTCTATTTCAACTACAAAGATCCATGGGTACTAGGACATCGATGCCTTGGCAAAGGAAAAATCCATTACATTGAGGTATTGTCTGACGGTGAGGAGGAAAAAATACTCGAAGCCTAGGAAGCTGAACAACAGACTTCGAGGGAAGTAAACCTGAATCACGCAGAAAGAATTGCCACACTCTTGAAGAGAGGAGGTGCCATTGCTTCTCTGGTGGAAACTCCAAGATGTATTGTGTTCTGAGTCTGAGGCACCCTCCAAGGACAACGAGTCATGGTTATGCTTGACAACAAAGCTATGCTCAACTTAATTAAATCATCACTGGTGAGTCATCAGAGTCTATGTACAGAGGCACACCAGGGATTTGACGTGAAGGTGGCAGGAGGAAACCTGTTAAAATGCACTCATCTAGTTCCACAATTGAGCATCACCATGGGGAACCATACAGTGACAGATGATTTCTTCGTGGTCGATTTGGATGATATGGAAGTTATTCTGGGTATTCAATAGATGGAAACATTGGATGAATACACACAGAGATTCAAGCAAATGGAGTTCTCCTTTGAGGTAAATAGAAAAAAGGTTGTGCTGAGAGGGATGACGAATGGAGGACCGAAGGAAATTTCAGCCCAATGAATGGAAGCAATTTTCAGACATGACGATGTGGTTTGGGCCATACACTATTTTGCCTCGACATAACCCATATAGAAACAAAGAACGGACCACCAGGATGAAGAACTTCAAATGGTTTTGGATAGATATCACCAGGTCTTCGGGAACATTCTGCCAGGCATACCACCACACCGAGGGTTTGAACACACCATTGAGATGGAAATAGGGACCAAACTAGTTATCAATGTGCCATACCACTACCCTAGGAGGCTAAAAGATGAAATTGAAAAAACAATATAGGAACTCCTTGACAAAGGTTGGATTAGATCGAGCTCTAGTCCTTTTGCATCATCAGTAGTGCTAGTTAAAAAGAAGGATGGAACAATGTAAATGTGTGTAGACTATAGTGCGTTGAACAAAAAGACCATTAAAAATAGGTATCCAATTCCTAGGATCGATGAATTGCTAGATGAATTACATGGCGCCATTTATTTCTCCAAAATAGATCTTCATTTGGGGTATCACCAAATCCGCATGAGGGAGAAGGATGTGGAGAAAACAACATTCTATTGCCATTATGGGCATTATGAATTTCTAGTCATGCCGTTCAAATTGACCAACGCTCCTGCTACATTCCAATATTGCATGAATCACATTTTTAACAAACAACTATGTAAGTTCCTATTGGTATTTTTTGATGATATACTAATCTACAGCAAGACATGGGAGGAGCACTTAAGGCATTTGGAGGAAGTGCTTGAGATTATGAGGTCACAACTATTGTTTGCCAAACAATCCAAATGTGAATTTGGGATGATAGAGATATTATATTTGGGGCACATTGTCAGTAGCCGGGGAGTTCAAGTACATCAAGAAAAGATTTAGGCTATCTTAGATTGGCCACCTCCAAAGACTCTTTCAGAACTACGTGGAATCTTTAGGCTATGTAGTTACTACAGATGATTCATGAAGGGTTTCTCATAGCTCAGTGCACCTCTCACCAACCTGACAAAGAAGGGGTCTTTTCAGTGGAATGAACAAGCACATCAGGCTTTTGAGAAACTCAAGGAGATTATGAGTTCTTGTCCAGTCCTTGCACTACCAGACTTTAGTTGACCTTTCATTCTAGAGTGTGATGCCTCCGAAGAGGGTATTGGGGCCATCTTAATGTAGGACTTCCATCCTATTATTTTTGAAAGTTAGAAACTCTCGAGAGCTAAAAGATTGTATTCTATATATGACAAAGAAATATTGGCCATCATGCATGCCTTGACAAAGTTTTGGCAGTACCTCATCAAAGCCAAGTTCATTGTTTGTATAGATCACAACAACCTCAAGCATTTTCTGGAACACTGGGAGTTGAATGAGCGACAACAGAAATGGGTAAGTAAAGTACAAACCTTTAACAGTGTATAAAATAATATATGGTGCACAACAACAACAAGCATGCAATGAAAACAATAACATTGCATATGCCCGAGCTCAAATTCAAAACAATAAGTGTATTAATGTATGATCTAGTAGTAGCAACCTTATTGATCATTACCTTTCACTCCATCATTATAGAAGAGATAGCTACCTACAACTAGAGCATCATGCATTGTTTATGAGCTCACTGTTTGAGCACCTCATGTCCCTATTTGATTGGCTAGTGCTCAAATAGTGAGCTCATAAATTGCGACACCCATTTGGTTATAAACAAAAAAAAGAAAAAGAAAGTGTCATTTTTAATTTGTGAATTTGAAGAGCTGTCGCAAAGACAGCACTGTACTTTTGCGTGGCATGAAGAGGGCATTCAAATTTGGCATGCCTGAAGAGGTCAGCACCATGTGGGAAGTGTTGGAAAAATGGTCAGCGCTCCCCTCGAGATTCACGACATAGTTTAATAGCCTCCTATGTTTTATAAGTCTAGTGGTTGTATCAGGCATTAATAGGTTGATCTTTTGGTGCAACGACAACTACTACTTGTAACAAGTGGTATCAGAGCTTGGTCACAGGTTCGAATCCCCTCAGGTAACGCTAAGGGGGAGATTGTTGGTAAGATGGTCAGTGCTCCCCTTGGGATTCATGACATGGTTTAATAGCCTCCTATGTTCTATAAGTCTAGTGGTTTTATATGGCATTAACAGGTCGATCTTTTGGTGCAACGACAACTACTACTTGTAACAGGAAGAGGGCACTGGCACTTAAGGTAGGTATTCGAGCTTTGTCTATTTGATCATAAACGGGGAGTACCACATAGTGAATATCAATAATAAAACAAATAAATAGAGAGATCAAACACTTCACACAATATATGTTGCTTATAGCTCACACTCAACTACAATAGCTCACAGTCTCAATGAAATAAATAGTGTATAAAATAATATATGGTGCACAAAAGTAGCAAGCATGCAATGACAACAATAACATTGCATGATGCCTGAGCTCAAATTCAAAATAGTAAGTGTATTCATGTATGATCTAATAGCAGTAACCTCATTGATCATTACCTTTCACTCCTCCATCATTATAGAAGAGATAACTACCTACAACTAGGGCATCATGCATTGTTTATGAGCTCATTGTTTGAGCACCTCATGTCCCTATTTGATTGGCTGGTGCTCGAATAGTGAGCTCATAAATAATGCATGATGCCCTAGTTTGCAGCCCGCAAGCCATCAAGATATTTCCTCATGAAATGATCATAAACAGGGAGTACCACATAGTGAATATCAACAACAAAACAAATAAAGAGAGATCAAACACTTCACACAATATATGTTGCTTTATAAGATTTTATTAAGACTAAATATATTGTTTTATGAGCTCACTATTTGAGCACCTCATGTCCATATTTGATTGGTCGGTGCTCTATTTGTTATATTGATGATATTAGATCAAATAGGGACATCAGTAATAAAATAATACACTATGTGGTACTCCCTGTTTATGATCATTTCATGAGGAAATGTCTTGGTGGCTCATGGGCTGCTGCAAGCTAGGGCATGATACATTGTTCATGAGCTCACTGTTTAATACTGGCATTGTTTACATCTTTTCATTTGGAATGCTTGATGACCTACGAGCTTTGATCTCTTTTTATTTATTTTGGTGTTGATATTCACTATGTGGTACTCCCCATTTATGATCATTTCATGAGGAAATGTCTTGATGGCTCGGGAACTGCAAGCTAGGGCATCATACATTGTTCATGAGCTCACTGTTTAATATTTGGCTAGGCCATGTAAATGGTACCAGGCCAACCCAATCAGCCCAACAAAATGTGTCATGTTTATCTTTGTCAAATACACTCATTCACCATTTTGTTCTTGTTCTTCACACAAATATTGCATCAAAAGTAATTGTAAACAATGATTCAAAAAAAAAAGAAACAACTACAATAGATCAGACCCCAAAAGAATATAGTCAACTACAATAGCTCATAGTTTCAATGAAATAAATAGTGTATAAAACAATATATGGTGCACAAAAGCAGCAAGCATGCAATGATAGCAATAACATTGCATGATAAAATTCAATACTCTTAGTTTTTATTCAAATCTATTTGAAACTCCTATCAGCTCATTGTCCAATAGTTAAACTAACCTATGACTTCAAAGGAGGAATTATGAAATATAGTTGTAGGTAGTTATCTCTTCTATAATGAAAATGGTACCAGGCCAACCCAATCAGCCCAATAGAATGTGTCATGTTTATCTTTGTCAAATACACTTGTTCACCATTTTGTTCTTGTTCTTCACACAAATATTGCATCAAAAGTAATTGTAAACAATGATTCAAAGAAAAAAGAAACAACTACAATAGATCAGACCCCAAAAGAATACAGTCAACTACAATATCTCATAGTCTCAATGAAATAAAAAGTGTATAAAATAATATATGGTGCACAACAACAACAAGCATGCAATGACAACAATAACATTGCATAATGCCCGAGCTCAAATTCAAAACAGTAAGTGTATTCATGTATGATCTAATAGCAGCAACCTCATTGATCATTACCTTTCACTCCTCCATCATTATAGAAGAGATAACTACCTACAACTAGGACATCATGCATTGTTTATGAGCTCACTATTTGAGCACCTCATGTCCCTATTTGATTGGTCGGTGCTCAAACAATGAGCTCATAAATAATGCATGATGCCCTAGCTTGCAACCCACAAGCCATCAAGACATTTCCTCATGAAATGATCATAAACGGGGAGTACCACATAGTGAATATCAACAACAAAAAAAATAAAGAGAGATCAAACACTTCACACAATATATGTTGCTTTATAAGATTTTATTAAGACTAAATATATTGTTTTATGAGCTCACTGTTTGAGCACCTCATGTCCCTATTTGATTGGTCGGTGCTCTATTTTTTATATTGATTCTATTAGATATATGAGTACCCTTTATGGAGTACCTTAACATGCCAAAAGGATAGGGTAGGTTTCTTTGGAAGGTATATGACTGTTTACACTATTTCTCAGATTTTTAAGGCCTAAAACTCATGCATTTACAAAGGAAGTACTAACCAATAAAAATCCCAGGCTCCAAGTCTTTGCACAATGTCATGAATAGGTTCTAATCAAAGGAATATGAAGTCAATTTGACTCCAAGAGGTTTCTAGATACAAAAGCCCCAATTTGTGCCCTCAAAACCCTTAAATCTAGGGCTTCCTTAATGTCACATTTCCCAAGGTTTCCTACAAAAAATAATGGTTGATTCACCTTGTACTTAACATTTCTATACACTTTCAATCATAAAATATTGCCCTTGTTTGGCCAGAACTCTCTATCCTTCAGCCTATCCTCCAAATTCACTTAGTTTCTTAGTATTCCCTATGGTGATCACCACAACAGTCAATCAAACTTGCATTTCCAAAGTTATAGGATTATAATACATGTTAATTGGATGTCATTCTATGAGAACCATTAATCTACATTCATAGAATGACATTCATAATGAAAGAAACTCAAGAAAATAGTCCTAATTCAGATTTTTAATGACTGTACAGTCCCAAAATGGAATAACAATGACTAGAATAGAATTCTCAGAGAATGAATGACTTCAAAGTCATGAAATATAAGGATCAAAATATTGTAGAAAACATTCCAACCATTAACAACTTTGAATCATACCAAAAATCCTTTCAAATTTGCAAGAAAATCAAATTTTTATTTGTTGATATTTTCCAGATTCTACCTAGGAATAAATGACTTCTAAAGTTCTGAGAATTGATCTTTAGATTAGTCCCTCCTTTGTGAATGAATTAGTCTTGAAGTAGTCTGAGATCTGCCTTAAGATTTTCTATAGAATTCTACTCTAGAATTTGCTTCTATGTATACTGTAATTAAGACTGAGATTTGAAGTTGATGCCCTTCTATGGAGGACTTCGCTTTATCTAAAATGTTTGAATTGACTATTGTTTAATGGCATCTAATGTTGTCCTATGCATCTAATGCTGCTAATGATGTTGTTTAATGGCATCTAATGCATCTAATGTTGTTGTTTAATGGTATCTAATGAATTGACTATCATATAATGGCTTGATCCTCTAATTTATAACTTCATCTAAGTCTGTTCAACCAACTTTGGTGGTTGGAAAATTATATTAAGACTAATTAAACATAAAAACCCTTTTTCCCTCCTTTTACAAGTGACCGTTGTTATTCAAAAATTTGAATTAACAACATTGCAAATGAAGCATTTCTTAAGATTTTTGAATCCCAAGAACTTGGGATATGATCTAAATAAACTTATTAAACCTTATTAAAACCAAATCTAAACTATTATAAGCTTGCAACTCAAAAACTCATCCTAGAATCCTAAATTGGTCCTAAGGCTTATTGCCAATTTATTATAGGTACTAACCTTATAGGTTATTATAGGCTTCAAAATGCTCCAATTGATGTCATTGGATATCTTCATGTTTACTAATGTCTTTTTGATCTCCATAGGTTTTGTGAACTCCTTATGTGCTCTAGGTGCCCCTGCACCACTATGTTCTTTGAGCCAATGAAATTTTTATCATCATGATGAAGTAATAATGCATTAAATGTCTTACTTATCTCCCTATTCAGTTTTAATTTTATAGTGAATTCATGATTTAAAATTTAGTTGTAGCAGCTCAATGTGTTTGAGCTCAAGAATACCCCTTACTTGGTTTCCTACAAAGCTTTTGGTGAAATCTGTCAAAAAATGAGGAGCTATGAGAAGACATCATGAAGCTAATGAAGGGAGGCATCTCCAATTTGTTTTGCAGATATACACATTAAGGATCATGTCAGATAATACAAGGGAATTCGATCAAAATAGGGAGACAATCGCTAGATTGTTGTCTAACTTTCAAAGAGAAGCCGATGACAAATGTTATTGTCCATGCAAGAGTTGTAATAGCTTAAAGACAAGAAAATCAAAATCAAAACAACAAAGAGACATTGTAGGGAGAATGGTCACATGGAAGGGGGGTTTGATTATAATCCAGTGGTAAGTTGTTTGTTATATTGTTTTCACAATTAATATACATATGAACCATGGAAGGAGGTTTGATTATCAACATTTTTATATAGGTTGATCTCCCAATGTGAATATAGAGGAACATGGAGGTGTGAGTATTGAAGTTGAAGATCGTGATCCCATGGAAGATGACGATCATGCACCAAAAAACACATTTGAAGATGATGGTATGAATGCATTGATCGTTGACACATTTGGTACTGGTGTTGCTAGTGCTACTGCTGCTGATGATGATGACGATGGCATTGACGATGTCCATGATATACCTTTGCTTGAGAAGGTAGACATGGCCCTTTACGAAGGCTCCCAATCTACTCTTTTATCTATTGTATTATTGTTGGTGAATTTGAAGGTTATGAATGGTTTATCCAACATAGCGATGTCACGTATGCTAAGGTTTGTCATATATGTCATTATAGTCTATAAAAGGTGAAACATGTACCATTAAGATTATTTATAGTAATGACTTATATTATTTGTTGCAGATTGATAGGTGACTTTCTATTACCACCATCAAATGTTCTCCCTCGCTTGTACTAAGAATTATGTGCCACTATGAAACATATTGGAATGGAGTATCAAACAATAGATGCTTGTCTTGAAGATCATATTATTTATTATAAAGAACATGAAAATGCAACAGACTACCATGAATTCCATACGAGTAGATATCGAGATGATCAAGTGACAAAAAAGGTGCCTCGCAAGGTTCTTCGTCACATCCCCATTATTCCACTTCTAAAATGATTATTCAGGTGCAATAGTTTGGCACAATTTATGGATTACCATGCACGCGGCAGGTGTCAAGATTACATTATTCGAATGCCTGCAGATGGTTCATCATTTATGGACATAGAGAAAAAGTGGCCACACTTTAAAGAGGAACCTCAAAATCTCAGGCTTTCTCTAGCAGTAGACGGTGTTAATCCGTATGGAGAGATGAGATCTGTTTGCTCAGTGTGGCCTATTTTTGTTATAAACAATAAACTTCATCCATGGATGTCAATAAAGAGGGAGCACATTATGTTGGCAATGATTGTTCCAGGTATCTTATTATTTTATAGTTATCTACATGTAATTATAAGTCTTGGAGTGAAATGGCCACAATAATTATCTGATGTTGTTGTTAATTCAATTAGGTAAGTACCAAGTGAAAGATATGAATGCATATATTGTGCCTCTTATCGATGAGTTGTTGGTGTTATGGAATGGTTTCACTATGTATGACATCTCCTGACCAATTGGATAGAGAGAATTTCAATTACATGCAATGATTGTGTGGACAATTCATGATGCTCCAGGGTTGACACATTTCTGTGGTATGTTATGGTGAATTCTAGTTGTATGGGATAATTCAAATTTTAAAAATATACATATTTAATCCAATTTTATCGTTATCTTGTAGGTCTTCAAACAAAGGTAAAATTCGCATGTCTAATGTGTGGTCCAAAGATTAAATCTCGTCATTCCAAAAGTTTAAGAAAATAGGTGTTTGATGAGTATAGGCAGTTCCTCCCTAGAAATCATAAGTATCGAAGTGCAGAAAGTCATCTTTTCAATGGGAAAGAAGGGACTATATCAAAGCCCCAAAGAATGAAACCTCACCTATGGCAGTTGGAATATAATAGAATTCAAGGTAATATCATTCTATGTAATGGTCAATGTTTGAAAATTATATATTTTGATTGTGTTTTGTTGGCTAATTATGTAGTTGATGATCTTGAAGGTCGTGAAGGTATCACTAACTAGCTTCCAAAGGGACTAAAATGTTATCCCAGAGAATTTAGTAGGTTGCCCTACTATGAGCATCTACAAATTGTGCATTTATTTGATACTATGCATATTGGAAAGAATGTAATAGAGATGCTGTGGAAAATATTGGACGGAAGGTGTGACAAAGAAAAACTTGGCAAAATTTATAGTGACATTCATGATTTCAATCATGCAATGAAAAATATCATTGAATCAAATAGCAATGGAGACCAAATTAATGCAAGTTCTCTTCCTTGGTTATTAACAAAGCAACAAAGTAATGCCATAAAAGAAGTGATCTGAAAAATTTGATTTCCTATAGGATTTTCTGTGGATATAAGCAATCTCATACCAAAGAAAAATGATTTTGGGTCAAGGATAAAAACATATGATTGGCATACCTTCATCAAGGTAAGTCATAGTCTTTTGTATTTACAATATATTTGTGTAATTGCATTCAATTTTCATTGTATGAAATGATCAGTTGACAATTGTTGTAGTATTTGCTACCCCTATTTCTCCCAGAGAACTTCAACAATAATATCAAACAAGTGATATATGATCTTGGAAAATACATGAGGTAAGCAGTGATATTCGTTCAATATATCGAACAAGTAATATATTGTAAAGTCTCATATTTATATATTTATGTCTTGAATCCCTTGTAGGTGGTTGTCATCTAAAGAAATCCATAAAGAAGATATAAAATATTAGAAGAAAAGAATTTGTCGATTAATGTGTAAAATACAAAAGTGTTTACCTCCATCTTTTTTCAATGCACAAGAACACTACCTCATACACCAAGTTGAGGAGATTGAATTGTGTGGACTTGTACATGCTAGGTCAATGTGGATGGTTGAGAGACACTTGAAATTTTTTAAGGGTTTGGTATGACAAAGAGCACGTCCCGAGGGTTCTATGGTTGAGGGATATATGGTATACTAGATGATGGTGTACATTACTCAATATCTTCCTAATCTTGCAACAAAGACCCATATAAATTGCATTTGGGATCTCAACTCAATTAAAAAATTTGTAGGGGAGTA
Source organism: Chamaecyparis obtusa (assembly GCA_027943335.1). Classification (NCBI taxonomy): domain Eukaryota; kingdom Viridiplantae; phylum Streptophyta; class Pinopsida; order Cupressales; family Cupressaceae; genus Chamaecyparis; species Chamaecyparis obtusa. The sequence continues at coordinate 608,503 of BSBK01005984.1, read as the reverse complement.
CTTGGTGGGCAACAGTAGATTTAGGAAACTAAAAGGTAATAAATTATGAGATGTTATTGTAGTAAATTAATTATTAATCTTCAAAATAAATTTATTGTAAGTCATCTATTTACTTTTGTACAGCTACTAAAGAGTGGGATGCAATACATTTGTTTATTGCAAATAATCAAGATTGGATGACGGCATGGATTGAACGATGTCAACATGATGGTCATAGATTAACATGGGAATCCATGTCTTCATTGGTTATACAAGCTCATCGCAATGGAGATCCTAATGTTACACAAAATGAAATATATTTAGCATATGGTTTAAGAGATCACCAGGTACTTATAAATTTGTTAATTAATCAATCGTATGTTTTTCAACTTGTGATGCAATAATTTATATAGGTTTGACATTATTGCAGGTGAAACACCACAAGACTATGTTTTGCAATGGTTATAAATTTTGCATCAAAAAGTTGGATGACATGAAGAGAACTTGTGATTCTGGGATAAGTGCAATGTTCTAGGTGACTAATATTTCATCTAGAAATGACTTACATCCTTGAGAGTCGCAAAATCAATACTATGGTATTTTGGTTGATATACTTGACTACGACTTCAATTCCTTCAAATTAGTTCTTTTGGTTGTGAAATGGTACAAACTACAACTCAATAAAAATGATCCTGATAGAACTATTATTGAACATGACAATGGATTTCCAATAATTAATACAAGGTTGTTTGAGCCAATTGGAGAAGAGCCCTATGTTCTTCCAAGCCAATGTGAGCAGATATTTTACTCAGAGGTTCCACATAAACCAAGTTGGTCATTTGTTGTTAGACATGATCCAAGAGGAAGACCAATAAAGTATAATGTGATGGAAGAAGATACCGAGGAAGATGAAGAAGTGGAAGATGGTGTAGAAAAAGATCACAATCGAGAGCTAGTCGAAGAAGAATATGAAGAAGAAGAAGACGATGATGCTGCTACTAATGATGATGCTACTGCTACTAATGATGATGCTACTACTACTAATGAGGATGATGTTGCTACTGATGATGATGATGAGGAGGAGGATGACAATGATGATGCTAATGGTGAGGATGATGATGACGATAATAGTGGTGATGATGATGTCATTGATGATGACAATCTTGATGATGAGATAGATGAAGAAGAATATCAATGACATGAATGAAATGTACAATTATGCCAGATGTTTGGCATGTTATAATGATTGTTTTATATGTAGTACTCTTATTCACCTTGTTTTATATGTCCTACTTATATATCTTTGATCTTTTGTTAAGAGAAATTTCATTCTAAAATAGTGTATTTAATCTCTATATGCTTAAACAAGCTCACTAGTTAAGAATGTTCTCATTTGTAGTGGGCATGACAAGAATCAAATCACTTGAAAGATAGCAGTATTTAGACATGCAAAAATTAGTGATGTGATTAAGCAAATTACCTTTCTTTACAATTGCATGGTTGTCTTTGGTTTGTCATTTTGTTTTGAATGTCTAGTGATTTAAACCAAAGACTTCGACTTAGCCAAAAAATGTGCAAGTCTACATTAGTATGTTTCTTTTTATTGTAATTATAATTAGTATGAATGAACAAAATAATGATAATGCAATATTTGTTGAAATAGCGTCGATGAATTTGGTCAATGTGCCTATGTGTCAATGTGGTGTTTTCCCATGGATGTTGAAGATGTCACGCACAACAAGTAATCTTGGGCGTCAATTTTGGGTTTTCCCAAATAGGAAAAAGGTCTGGATACATAATTATATTTTATGTTTAAAAATAATGTGACAACTAATCATTTTATGAAGAACTGATGTACATTTGGTATTGTCAGGGAAATACTGGATGTCAATACTTTCGGTGGGTCGATCAAACCACATTTACATCTACCCCATCTACATCTATACCTGATATAGGAAATGAGTGCAACTTGTGCAAGGCTCGAGAGGTAGCTAGTGCCACCAAGATTTCTTCAATGGCGAAAGCAAAAATCATATTTCTGCGATGCCTTCTTTGTGTAGTTTGTGCCCTACTTTGTTGGGACCATATGCGTAAATGTGATTAACAGAGGTATATTGTAGATACTGAATTTTTTTTTAGAATTTCTAGTAGATACACATAAAGAACATACACATAAACACGACAAATGAGAAACATAAATGTAGATATCACAACAACTGAAAAACATAAATGTAGGCATCGTAATCACAATTTTTTGGAGACACAACATAATTGAATGGTATACCCAGACGATGCAACACAACTATATATCACTCCTCTGGTTCCAAGTTTACACTATGGTAAACAAAATCTATAGATAAAAAATAAATTTAGAGAGCCGAGGAGAGCGAGAATGACCAAAGTAATACAGGTCCCTATATTATTTTGGTCATTATCACTCTCCTCCTGCGCTCTCTAAATTTATTGTTCATCTTTGGGTTTTGCTTACGCAGTGTAGACATGGAATTGGAGTAGTTATGTTGCATCATCTAGGTATACCACTCAATTATGTTGTGTTTCCAAAAAATTGTGACCATGATGCCTACATTTATGTTTCTCAACTGTTGTGTCCCAAGACCCCTTATGACCCTTTACGACTATTTACGAACCCTAAGAATACATCTTAGAGATTTTAAAATGTCGTAAAGGGTCATAAGAGGCTCTTAAGAGGGGTCAGATGAGCTTCCACCTTCACGTGGTTGGCCCTGTTAAGTAGAGAATGTTAAACTATTCTCAAAATAAAGAGAAGCTCAATAATTTAAGATCTCAATCCATGTATGACAAATATATATCAACTGCACTACGAACCCCCACATCAAATTTGGACCAAAGAAGTCAAGAAGTCACTCAAATCAGATCTGAATGCAATCAGGTCCACATATATCCCATGAACACATCAAGAAGAATGCATCTCTGATCATTGCACTAGCTTCTTGTGCTGGAGCAGTTGCTGTCACAAGTCTTGATTCGGTAGGATCCATTCCAAATCCAAGTCTCTAGACTCGACTCAATAATCCATGAGCCGTTACCAAATCTACTACAAAGTTATCTCCGAATTGTGCTGGACCAATCACTATCACAAGTCTTGATTCAGTAGGATCCATTCAAAATCCAAGTCTCTAGACTCAACTCAATAATCCACGAGCCGCTATCGAATCTACTGCAAAGTTATCTCTGAATGATCCATAACCAAATCACAAGTAGGAACTAGATCTACAAGAACACTGTTCTGAATTGATACCAACTCGATTGACAAATATATATATATATATATATATATATATATATATATATATATATATATATATATTTTAAAATCTCATTATCATCGTAACTATGATGGCTTTAAAACAGTGACAGTTTCCCATTGCAAACATCTAACATCCATTCATCGTATTAACAACATCGTTGTCAGAAAACAACCATAAATGACAGATAACTGTCATAACTGTCCAACGCATGTCCGTCGCATGTACAACATGATCGTCATTACAAATCATAAACGATGGATATGCATTTTAAACATCCGACGGATATCCGTTGCATTAAAAGCATTTTCATCGATGAACATGTTATGAATGACAGCTACCTATTGGAAGCTTCTAATGGGTCACCATCATTTTTTATTTGTTGCAATGGGTAGGTGTCCCAATTGCGATGGCCATAAATAAGTCCAACAACAGGCTCGTTGTGTTGGCACCCTCTTTTAGTGACGACTAAGGTTGTCATAATTATGACACCTATCAGAACCATCGGTTTTTTCAACTACAAAACTGTGACGTTGGGTGTTGTCTCTTAATCAACAGTTTACTGTCTAAATTCGGATGCTCGGGCATCGGAAAAAGGTCTCAAATGTACTAGTGAATGCATACAAAATAGGCCTACCTAGTGAACTGGCCATATCTCTGGTTTTCAATGTTTAGGATTTGGTTAGATACAAGGGACCTGATGTCAAAGAGGAAGAACATAATCCAAATGTTCATGTTGATGTCAAAGACCTCAAATTACCAGTCCCAATGAAGCCCTAAGCTGAGAGATACTAGACTCAAGGGTGAAGAAACAAACTAGGCATGGTGTCTACATAGAACATCTTGTGAAATGGAAGTCCCTACCTCAATTACAGGCTCAATGGATAGTAGAGAACAATTTCAAGAAGCTAGGAATTGATTTGGCACTCTTGTCTCCTAATGGCACTTAGTTTCTTATTGCAGGGGGAGTATGGTGCGGGAGCACCTAGGTTCTTGGCTAACCTAACTCCTAGATTTTGGCTTGTAGTGACCTTAGCCAAGTCACTATCCAATAAGGACTTAGAGAAGTCCCTAGTGTGGATGTGAAGAGATCCAATATGTTTAGAAAGGTTACTAGTAGTCTTAACTAAGGCTTTATTAGGCTTGAGGGGACCTAAGAAGTTTGGTCTACATGCCATTTTAGTATGCCAGTCAGTCAAAGCATAGGATTGATTGTATGAAATGGATAAATAATATAAGTAATGGTCCTAGGATTGTTGGATTAACCTTATAGGTCATTTAAGACCTATTAGGACGACTTAGATAAAGTTGTCAATAAGAATGTAAAAGTTGTCAATGACAACATTTTGTCAAAGTGACTGTCCGAGGGCTAGGGTTAGTTAAAGGCCTTCTAATTGACTTAGCACATTTGTCTTATGCTATTTAAGGCATTTCTTGACCAAAACACAAGGTTGGATCTCTGTAATGATTTTGGTTTTTGTTTATGAATATACTAGTGTGGTTATGAGACCGTAATAGAGGCAAAAGCTTGGTTATACTTCATCTATAGATTAGACCAAAGCATTTCATTGCATGTATTTATTCTGCATAGGTTTCTAAATTTTTGTGTCTTTGTTTTGGTAGCTAGACTTTTCCTTTTGTATGTTTTAAAATTCCTCCTCTATGACTAGTTTACTGGTAGATCCAAAGTAGAGGTCAATAAAATGTCTCTAGCATGAGTTCCCATGGAGGGATTTGTATGGCCTCTTGGGAAATGCTAGGGTATTGTATATACCTTGTAAATATGTATTATCTTGATGAGGTTTTCTTTGGAACCATTTTTGGAGTCAAGTCCTAGGCGAGCCAGAGCATGCTCGGTTAGGAAGCTTGGCGGTGAATCATCAAAAGGTAGAAGGCTCGGGGATTGAGCAAGTCAATCCAAGTGTAGAATAGTGAAGGCCATATGCCAAAGACTCAATCCAAAGAAGGAGAGTCCATGACCAATCCAACAAAGGGTGTAGAAGACAAACCCTCATTGAAAACCAGAGATACCTAATTAGGCCTAGAAAATGGGCATGGTTGTAGGAAGTATAGTACAGACATTTTGGGAATCCAAGAATCAGTGAATCCTAAATAAGTTTGAAAAGGGTGTCAAGATATGGTGTTAGATTTACAACTTTTTTGGAGAGTTTGTGAGCTATACCCCAAAAAGGAGGTTTGGAGACCTAGAAAGGCCTAATAGGGCTTTAGGCCTAGTTCAAGGAGATCGACTATTGAATGAAGGTGGATGGAGGTTAGAACACCTCAAATCCAGTCAAGACAATCCAAAAATAAGTCTTCTATCTTAATTGCAGTGTAGAGATCATTTCTTGCGAAGAGGATGAACTTGAGGAATGAGTTCATGTGAAGGAGTTAAGGGGAAAGAAGGGAAACACACCTTGGTAGAGAGGTCTAGTGGGAAGGAGGTGATTGAGAAGAATCCCTTAGTGAATAGGTCTAAGGTAACCCTAGAAAAGGTCAGGAGAAGGGCCTAAAACAAGTCCTAGGTGAATTAGGACTAGAGAGTAAAGACCTCCCTATCAGTGTATATGTTTGCAACCATGAGATTGATCTACGATTTATATTATTTAATGTTAAAGCCTTGGTAGAAAAATAAATTCACAAAATAATTTAATTGACATTAAAACCTACCTATGTTGAACTTTCTTTAGGTAATGTTGGTTGGGTCAACAACAATATGAAGCCTTGGCGTTGTACCTCCCTCAAACTAGGGGTTACCTAAAAAATTCAAAAAGATACTTGATAAAATCATGACTTGATCACATATATACTTCATAGTAAAATACAAACAACTAAATTTAGAATATACGTATTGTGGGACTATCACTGCAAATTGAGATGCTTGTGATTTTATGGTGGCAAACCGGTGTCACGACATCATCAGACACCACCCTCTGTCAAATAAACCATATAAATTAAAAATAAGTACGCACAAGTGACAAGTATACATATGCATAAACAATCTAAAATAATTAATTATCTTCCCCTTATCAATGCCTGATGCCTGAACCTCCTCACATTGCCCCCCAATGGTAGTTGGTGAAACCTACAATAGTATTTAATAAGATGATCCTAAAAATTAGAAAACACATGTATATACTAATAAAAAAGGAAACTAATGAGTACATTAAAACATATATACTGTGGAAGTGTCAAGGTCAAACAAAATGGTTGAAAGTGTGGACCCCTCCACCTATGCCATCTCCTCCTCTGTCATCAACTAAACATAAATGGACCACATATATATACATAAGTGGGAAGTCATTATAAGTAAATTCTACTAAAAATATGAAAGTTTGAAATTAAATACAGTGTGACTTGAGTTAAATGTTTATTCTTACCATAACAGTAGGAGTCAATGGCTCTACATGCCCCTCCTCATCTCTCATGTGATGCACCTCTCCATGAGGTGCTTCAGTCCCTGTAGTGACCTGTGTTGTATCATCCACTTTGAACATGTAGTCATATGCATTAGTATCATTCAAGGGACATAAACACAAAATGTTGCGCATAATGCAAGTATGGGGAACACAAACATGTGAGGTCATGGAGGATGTGGAAGGGCTAGAATCATCAACACAAGGAGGCAACAATGTTGCACTCTACCTAACTAGTAGATCGCTCAAGGTGTGAATGTCTCTAATAGTCTGTGAGCCAGCCTCAACAATAATATTAGGATGTTATAATATAGGAGGGGGTGAAATATCAGGGGGGTCATATGTATAGGATTTCACATGGTGTGCCCATGGTCTTTCCTAAGGAGCACCTAAGCCTACACCCTAGTTCAATCTCATGCTCCAATAGTTAACTTTGTGACCGAGCACAAATTCAACATAAATTTTTTTAATAAAGTACAATGGGACCTCCAAATTTTTGTGGGGTGGTCTATCAAAAACCATCCACCAATAGTCCCAAAACTGGTCACGCAACGTATCATTTGTGTACCACTTAATTGACAACTTGGGATATTTAGGGTCCACTTTTTATCCTATTTTGGGATTCACAAAAATATTACATATGTTATTTTTAGTTATATTTAGGACCATAACTACATCATACTCAATCCCATCATCAAACTCAGCGTGCATGGAATCATGCCAAAGCAGCGCAACATTATGTTGCTCTGTAAGTTTCTTCATGTTTTCAACAATAGAGTTCAAGGTGGTAAACATGGGATGCGATGTGGGGATATTGGCATATGTGTTTTGGAAGCCCTTTAGTTGGTTTAAATTTTCACTTATGAGCTCCTCTAAAGGTTGAGGGTTGAGAACTTGTTCATCAGTAGGTAGTGGAAGATTGTTTTCAGGTGGTGGTGGATTGATTTGTGGTGGTTGTGGATTATTTTCGGGTTCATTATTTGGAGGGGGTTTTTTTGGTTGGTTTGAGTCCATGCCTAGTTACATTAAATTTATTTTTTTAATTACAATTAAAATTTAAAAATAATTAACAAATTTAAACAAAAACCTACTTTTTAGCACAAAAAATGATTTCATTATAAAACATTAAAAAACAACAAAATATCAGAATTTATACATACCTTGATGAATTTTGATTGAAATTAGTAAGAAGATGATTGTATACCTAATCACAAACTGTATAAATGATAGAGCTCGCCATTTTTACAATATAATCTGATAAATGTTGGCTGCGGGTTTTATTTTTTTAATGGAAAATATTGGGTATCTGATATTAAATCAGATATCTGATTTTGTTTTTGATACCTGATTAGGCGTGTGCATCATACTCAACTTTGTTTGTGTATACTGACACCCAGGCCTACTAAATAGTGAACATGCTTTTTTGTGAATTTTTGGACAAGTGAAAAGGAGGTTTTTTCACATTGCCACTTTTTGGCATACCATGATCCTACACATACCCAAATCCATTATCATTAAAATCCATCATAGAAAAGGGGAAATCATAGTCCACCCTTCCCAAAATTTCTTGTCCTCAAATAATTCCAATTTCATATGAATCTTTCAATATCAGTGACTTCTGTTGTAAAACTCTTCTATCCAATTCAAATCCAATGACCTTGAAATGATAATTTCAACTTGAGGTGAGAACTTTAATATATTTAGAAATATAAATGTATCAAAATTGATAGTCATAATATTCAATTTAAAATAATTCAATGATGGAACTTGTCTTGATGTATTGTAGTACTTTCTTGCACCTTGCTATACTTTACCTTGTTCCATGTTGAGTTTTGATGAATAATCCTTATAATCCCCAGGAGAGCCTTTACCTCTTCCCAAACATGAAGGATTCCCTTTTATGACACATCCATAATCCTTTCCCGAGAGACTTTATATCTTCCCAAGATTTTATGGGCATCTATTTAGGTCATATTCATCCATTATAATTTATGGTAGAGACTGTATCTCTTTCTAGGTCTTTATGGATTTCCCTTTAGGAGACATCCATATCTATAATCCTTAGGAGAGGCTTTATCTTGTCCCAAGCCTCTATGGATATCCCTTTAGGATGTGTCCATCTTTTGTAATCCTTGGGAGAGACTTTATCTCTTCCCAGGCTTCTATGGATATCCCTTTAGGACTATCCATCATTATAATTCCTAGTAGAGACTTTATCTCTTTCTAAGCCTCTATGAATATCCCTTTAGGATGTATCCATCTCTATAATTCATGGTAGAGACTTTATCTCTTTCCAGGCCTCTATGGATATGCCTTTAGGATGTAGATCCATCTCTATAATCCTTGAGAGAGACTTTATCTTTTCCTAGGCCTCTATGGATATCCCTTTAGGACTATCCATCTTTATAAGTCCTAGTAGAGACTTTATCTCTTTCCAAGCATCTATGGATATCCATTTAGGATGTATCCATCTCTATAATCCTTGAGAGAGACTTTATCTCTTCCCAAGCCTTTATGGATATCCCTTTAGGACGTATCCATATTTATTCTATGTTCCTCCTTTCCAATCAAGTCCAAGAGCATGGAATGGACACTTAACCATTCAACCTCTTGGACCAACAAAGGGGTTGGCATACTTGGTGGAGGGATCTTAGTGCTACTATTTTCTTGTGTTTTCCCTTAGAAGTTTGATATATTTATTGGATTGTTGGATTATGTTTCCTCTTTGTATAAATCAATGTTTCTTGAGAAGATTGATTGATGGTTCAATTTAACTAAGTGTTGATGTTGATCACTTCATTGTGACCATTAGGATTTACTATAAATTTGTCTTTAATCCTCCTTCACATATGTAGTAAAGGATATATAAGCATGATTATATAACTGCATATAAATTTGGTGTGTGTTCTTTAAGTGTAATTGTACAAATGCTTCATGACCGATTTGTCTTTTATATTTCTCCATTATTATTTCATACTAAATGAATTCTGTATATATTCTTTAACCCTACAAGATGATAGGATCATGCTCTGATACCACTGTAATGTCCCCTCTCCTATAAATGACAAAATTATCTTGCTTCTTGATGAAAAAACCTTCAAAGATGTCCAATCTTTGCCTAAATTTCATACTAGGAGTTATAATATTCGACTTAGAATGTCTTTGATTCTTATCCTTATTTTCTAGTTGAGGCAAGTCCTTGTTGATCAATGAGAATTCCTCCCCTCAGATAGTTCTAATCTATTGTCCTTGAGGGGAATGCTTGTTCCTGGGATAGTCTTATTCTTGAAGCATTTCTTGTTCAATACTTTTCTTTATGAGACTCTATCTTTATTAACTACTATTTTTTGTAAATGAGTCTGCATTTTTCTATCCCCATATGTGATTGATAATGATATTTAATGAGTGAAGATCAAGTTCTTCTAACCCTCATGATTATTCTTATATGAGATGTATTTAAATTTATTGATTGAATCAATCAATACTTATTGTTATTTTATTTCTAATTTTCTCTTAAAGTTAATGTGTGATGTTACTGTGATATTATATGTAATACTGGTTGTGTATTAAAATTGTATGTGATATTATATGTAATACTGGTTGTGTATTAAAATTGTATTTGACTGGAGGTGGGTTGCTAACTAGTTATTTTCTATTAGTGTTATCTCAAGTATTGCTTGGTCTTAAACTCTTCATTGAATTATAAATTCTGATGGAATAGTCAAAATATTAATGTGATTCTTGACTGTGCATAAAGTCCTTGTGATTAGTTGTTATCATAACATTGTGCTTCCATATCCCAAGGAATGGACTGTATATCCATTAAATAATTTTTTATTTCCAAGGGTTACAACCTTTAGTCACTAAGAGATATGTCTTTTAATATTAATCTATCTCTTCCTTAAATGGTCACTACCCATTATGGATTGTTGTGGTATAATAAACATATTACACCTTAAATTAATTCATCTTTATGTGAGATGTTTTTATTCCTAGAGCTGCATTTCCATTCCTAAATCATTTCTTTTGGAGATTTAATATTTTTCGACCTTGTTAGTTATGAATCACTATTTTTCTTGTATTATTATCCTCTCCTTTTATCTTATCCTCTTTTATCTTATATTTTTTTTTCTTATTTTGTCATATGTGACTTGTTTGCCTTTTTTTTTCATTTCCTTTAGGAAGAAAAATTTGTTTTCATTAACAAAGTTGTTCGTGTCTTGTATCATTATTTAAAGTATTTATTCATTATTTAGTATATTAATTATTTATATTTATATTTTCATTATTATTATATATTGTTGATTGTTATTAATAATAATATATTATTATATAATGTTTTTTATTAAGTGAAAAATATGTTTTGAAGGGAGCCAAAACCCTTTATAACATCATTGCATAAAGATAAGCATTAAAGAACAAAAAACAACTAAACTATGAGCTAGAGCCACCAAATGAATAAGCTGTCACAAATAGAGAAAAACCCAACACATAACCAGAGCCAACAAAAGACCAACAGATGGACATAGACAAAAGACTAGAGAGAATGTACTAGGAAAAGTTTTTGAGAAACTTTGTGGCTTTCAGTGCCAATTGATCTGTATTTGCAGCAACACTCTTCAGATCTTCTATGTCGTCATTGTTGGCGTTGAGTGATTTCTTCCTCGTACTTGCATGGGTCCTTTTCCCTAGTCCAGAGACCTCCTCAGGGATAGTGTCCTTATCACCTTCCACCTCAATGATAGCTTTGTCCTGATTGACCTGCTCAAGTTTCGCCACAAGGATTTTAGGTGCTCTATAGATGCTTTGAGAATTTTATAACTCTTCTCTCTAATTTTATTTAAGGTGGACTCCAAACTGGAGACTCTAGTATCAATGACCCCAATTTTTTTCTCAAATTCAGATGTCTTTTCTTTAGCATCACTCAAAACTTTAGTAAGGTCTTTCACATTATCATAAAATGTGTTGTCCTTTCCCACACCAAACACCTCTAAGAAATCTAGCTTACAGTTGGTAAAAACCCTTTTCTTGATTTTGATTTCTTTAACTTCATGGAAGACCCATCTAATGATTTTGTAGAAGTCTAGAGTACCCTCTTTGGCATTTTGTAAAACCCCAATGGACTCCTCTCTGCTATAATTGTCCAATTCATTGAAATTTACACCTTCCCTAGAATTATCCCCTCACGCAGCGAGCTCCTCCTCACTTACAAGAGGGATAGGGACATCCTTATCAAATGCAACATTCTTCAATTTTCTATCTCCAAGGGTACGCTTACTAGCCATTTTAGATGTCAGAGAGGGAGAAAGGATAGGGGACCTACCCAAATATTTTCCCATACTTTGAATAGGAGAGCACCTAGTTTTCTTCTTTAGGGGAGCTTATTCCACTTCAGTGTACCATCCATCCTCATCCTCTTCCCCATCATCAAACCACTCTTCTACCTCCACATATTTTTTCTTGCTAACTCTAGAGGCACGGGGACTTCCACCTTTCTTAGTGGTCGTAGAAGGTGTAGGAGAAGTGGGTTTCCCTTTACCCTTTCTCTTGTTCTTAGTATTCTTAACAGGGGGTAGAACGTGGTTCCTCCTCCACTTTAGTATCTGATCCTTCCTCATCATATTCCCCCTCATTAGGATCTTCTTCCTCTGAGTCAATATTATCAAGAACATGGCACTCAATGGTAGAAAGTTTGAAATATTCATAAATCAAAACCATAAGACCCTCATGGAGTGTAGGGTTTCCTCAAGGGTTAGCTTTGGCATCCTTTATGCTAGTGTTCATTATATATTGTTAATAATATGTTATTATTATATTAATAAATAATATACTATTATTATTTAATTTATTAATAATATATTATTAGTTATTATTATATAATATTAATAATAAATAATATTATTTATATTGTTATATTATAATTATATTTTATTATTTATTTATTATTATATTGTAACTCTATTATCATTAAAATCCATCCTAGAAAAGTGGACATCCCATCTGATTAATCAAGGAGAGGATTATTTGCTAGAAGAACATTACTGAGAGAAAATTAGAGTGCTAATTGAAATTCAACTATCACCATAAAGAAGATTCAATTATGAAAACATGTGTACAACTAAACAACAATATAGATGACTCTAATATAAGAGTTCTAAATGTCACAATCATCTACAGGTGAAAGGAGTCTTAAGCATCTCTACTTGATAGGCAACTCAATGCTCATTTGCTTGTTGTTGCAGGTTCACAATTCACTTAATTGCAAGAATATCACTATTGTTGAGTTCTCTTCAGCTATTAGAATATTGCTGCTACTACACTCTTCAACTACATGTTAGGAACCCATCTCATCATATCCATAAACCTTTTACTATAGAATGAGTTAGACCTTTAAAATATTTCTCATCGTGATAAATAATATCAGATCCCAACATTTTTAACTAGTGAACATGCACACATAAAAATATTTATCATTCTATTAATTTTAGTGCTTAATATTTATAGCATATAAATGATCAACTATTTTTTAAGGAATAAAAAAATAAATTAAACATTTAAAAGAACAACTGAGAGACTCATCACTTGGTACAATATTTTGGTGGGTGATGGCACCAAATTTCTAACCAAGCTCTCCTAGGCATGGTTTGATTTCATTTTAGAAATACCATTTTTTGTATTTGGAGAGATAATCTACCATATATTTGCTAATTTTGTTGTGGATTCCAAATTTGCTACTCAAACAAATCATTGGTGATTTCTAATATTCTTGATTGGAAATACAAGTTTAGACAAGTAAAAAGTGGCACTTGATGTTTACCATCATCAAGTCATACTCGATCATTGGAAGAATGCTCCCTGCACTATTGGTAGGGCCCTATCCTCTTCACCTTCTAATGGCAGATCCCCTTGTTAGGGGCAGGGGCACAAAACATTTAGATTCATCATAGTGCCAAACTTACATATGTTAGATATGTCTTTCTTTGTTACTAGTTGGATAACCTCCAAGATGGATCCATTACAATAGATGATCATCACATAGCTACCTTGTTTTAGCATCCTTTAAGCAACATGTCCCTCCTTGCTCCTTGTCCTCCTAGTGATTAGGGCAAGTTTCCCCACCTAGTGAGTTTACCATTGCTTAGATTCTCTCAGATGAACACGATTCATAGTTCTAGCAGGAAAGGACTGCACAACTCTAATGATTAGGAGTGGACAAAAGAAGACAAAGGCTTGCTTAGTGGATGATGAGAACTTTAATAATTAAAACCCCTTTGTAGAACCATTTTTATAACTCTTGTTAATTCATATTTTTTTATTTCTATTTATAGACTTTACACATGTGAAAATATATTTATTATAGAAACCCCTTTGATACTTATTGCTTAATATTTTGATTAAATTAATTTAAGTCCACAATATTACTTTTTTTTTTTTTTAATCGGGTAAAGGCCGAGGCCGGTAGTATATATATTTATATGCTAAAAATATTTAAAATATACATAGAAAAGTAGTGTTTGAAACCAGTTAAAGATCTAAACAAGGGGAGCTGAAAATATGAAGCAACATAGCTCAGCCCCATATAACATCTAGATTCCACATAACCCACGACTGGATATAGTCTAAAAAGCCAAAACCATTTATAAGAACCTAAATTCAAAAAGATGAAAAAACCTGGAAGCCATCTCCCCAAATAGAGATGAAAGCGTCTCCAACAATTTTCTATCTTCTCTGAACCGACGTCAATACTTAGAAAGGGTCAATGTCTGAACCTCTCGCAAAATCGAAGATCTTTGACCTTCAAAATGCCACCACAGATTCGATGCATAAGACTTGCATATCCCGACTTGTTTCGAAACTACCCCAAAACGTGGTGAAGTGACCGCCACCTTTGCGATGAAGAGCTAGGAAGCATAGACCGATCAAAAAATCAATTTGCCATTCTCGGGATTACTGCTAATGCCAAAAAGATAACCGTTGCACTGGAAAATGAGCAATTCAAGTTTGATTAAAATTGTGCCGTATTTCAGGAGAGATTGATCTGATGTGGATGCCTCCCGCCACAGCATTTGCCAAGTCATCCACTTTACCGTTGCCCTCACGGTATATGTGATTAGCTGTAATAGATTCAAATTTGGAAATCAAATTCAAGATGATTTCTAGGAAAGCTTGTAGTTTCCAATTGGTAATAGACCTTGCTTTGATTGCATTTATCACAATCATTGAATCTCCCTCTATTTCCACTTTATTCAATCTTAATTCCTTGGCTAATAGTAAACCATGAAACAAAGCTTTAATTTCAGCTACATTGTTGGTATCAGGATCGAGAGGAGTAGCTAATTGAGCAATAATGTGTCCCTCTGAGGAATGAATGATGCAGCCTGCACCTGATGGTCCTGGATTGCCTTTCGAGGCACCATCAAAGTTAAGTTTGAACCAACCCGAGGAAGGGGCTTTCCAAATGCACGATAATCTTTGATGAAGATTGTCTTTACATCCCCTGCCAATGGAAATCAATGTTTTTAGACCATGCCAGCTTTTAATCATCTTGTCATCCCAACTAGTGTAAAATTTATGAATAGAAGTGTGGGTCTGGATCCGGGAGTTCATGATTTCCACTATTGCCACTTCAATTTTATTTAATACCTTCTCGATTTCATTTGATTTCTCTTGAAAGAGCCTCCTATTTCTCTCTTTCCATATTTCCCATATTACAATGGAGGGAGAAATGATCCAAAGATTACCACAGAGACTTTCTTTGAAGAGTGAAGGCTAGGCAAGAAGATGAGATTGGATGTCTTGCAAATGTGCAAAATACCAATTTAGTTTAGAACATAACCATTCCCAACATTTCATGGCAAAGGTGCAAGAAAGTAACAAATGATTTTATGTTTCTTCATGATTTAAACAGAGAGAGCATCTTGATGGGCCCAGGAATCCCATTTTTAAAAATCTGTCTGCAGTTAAGATATGCCCCTGAGATGCTACCCATAGAAAAACTCCAGCCTTAGGGCGGCACAATTTATTCCAACATAAGTGAATTGGAATTGAAACGGAGTCTTGAAGATGCCCGGATAAAAATTTATATCCCTCCTCCACTTTGTAGATGCCATTCTTGGAGCCATTCCATATAATCTCATCTCTCCCATTTTTAAGAAGAAAAGATCTATTTTGTAGAATTTCTTTTAAAAGATTTGATTCTTGAATATCTGCCCCCACACTTGAAAAATCCTTCCAATGCCACAAGCCATCCACAACCGAAGAGGGAGATGGGAGAATGTAATCTTTGAGCAGAGGACCCCAAGCCGATTGGCAAAGCTGCATTATCTGATTAAGGCCTGGAATAGATTGCATAATTGGGTACCCTCCCCAAGAGTCCTCCCAAAATCTGGCTGAGTTACCATTTTTGACATTCCAGGAGAGATTCAAGTCCACAATATGTTTGGATTTTGATATAAAATTCCAAATTCTGGATCCTCTAGGAAAATTTTTGATGCGAAAAACCTCATGACCCACTTCCGAGCCTAAATATTTGCCTTTGAGAATTCTGACCCACTTATAATCCTGATTTTTTATTAATTTCCAATACAATTTAGCACCCAAAGCTAAATTCTGCCACATTTGGTTTTTAATCCTCGTGCCTCCAGCTAATATAGGTTTACAAATGTTTTCCCAAAAGATGAGCTTGAATTTCCTGTTCTGATCACAACCTTGCCAAAAAAAATCCCTAAGCTTTTTGACTATATCCATATGACCAGTCGATGACAAAGATACGCAAGACAAAAGGTAAATAGGAATCGCTGAAAGTGTAGCTTTGATCATGACAATCCTGCCCGCCATGATAACCATTTAGATACTTTTGTTTTTAACATACGACTATAAATTTTAAAAAAATAGTTAAGTGGAATAATGTTCAAAACCTAGAAAGTAAGTTTCTTTAACCAGCCGCGGCGTTAGTTATCACATAGTTGAAGTTGGTGTCTGTCGGGATAGTCCAAAAAGTCCAACGGTCATTTCCAATTTTGAAACTTCTATTTTAAATTACACTATATATATGGATGACAGTTTATTGTATTTCTATTTCAATTTTTTATCGCTAGATATTTTTGAGCGCTCAGCAATTGTATCCATGCAGGGCTGATCCTTTCTTTCTATACAGGTGTTTGCATTGATATATTCTATCAAAATCTGTAATAATTTTAATATTCTTGGAGGAATTTTCTGAGATTATCTATCTTGGGCGCGTTGTTGAAGAAGAAATATTATAACTGCTCTGCTATCTTTAGCGGACTTTAATTATCTGGGGGCTTTGTTCAAGAGAAAATATTACTATCTGAGGCATCTCCGTCTCACTGTGCAGGTAAGCCATTTTTCTACTTTTGTTTTGGCAATTTGTTATGGTTTTATGTGTTTGTTATGATAAATAAGAGTTTTATGTTAGGGTTTTCAGAATTTAGCACGGGCAAGAGATTAACTGTGATCTTTGGTGATTGTGTTGGGTTTCTTATGACAATATACTTCTTTATTTTTAGTTATAATGACTTCTCTGTTATAAAATTTGGGGCGAGTCTTTCAAAGTTACGGCGTTTGTTTAATCTTGTATGGGATGAGTTATGGATCACGATCTTGAGATTTATATACATGAGTCACAGTAAATATATCCCATAATTGTTAAATCAATCTCGAATGTGCTCCATAATCATTAGTCATTAAATTACTAACTCACAACTTCACCATTCTCTACAAACCCAATTTGCATTATACAATGAGAGGATTTAAACTTGGATCAGGCTTTTGTGACTGTTCCTTATTGCCATTTCAGAAAGAACTCCTTGAACACTTAGGGAAAATTCTAATTGATTCAGATTGACATTTTTGTTTTGTTTGTGATCTGGGACTGTAGTTGGCAAATTTGATATTCTTGTTGGATACTGGCAGTTTTTTGGGGTTTACTCCATAACCTCAAATGTTAAATCATAATCTTGAATGTATACAACCTTGCCATACACGTAAAATTTATGAGCTGCTTTGCATTAT
This sequence comes from Chamaecyparis obtusa, assembly GCA_027943335.1. Classification (NCBI taxonomy): domain Eukaryota; kingdom Viridiplantae; phylum Streptophyta; class Pinopsida; order Cupressales; family Cupressaceae; genus Chamaecyparis; species Chamaecyparis obtusa. Next base: position 590,787 of record BSBK01005984.1, on the reverse strand, counting down.
AGGTTGGGAGGAGTTGGCCTTGGATCTTATGATTTCAAAATTATCATTTTGCAAAAATTGGTACAGTAGCTGAAGTGGGTCAGGGAAGGGCAACAGTCTGCAAGCAGTGAGACCAGAGTTAAACAGAAGAAACTTGAAAATGATTCAATGAAAAAAATGAATGCAAAAGTCTATTATAAACTTCAGATTTCAATACAAAGCCAATGAGGCTTAGCCTAAGCACAGGGTAGTCTTTGTCCTAACTCAAATGCAGTCATACAGGCTGTGGCAGGCAGTCACAATAAATTACAAAAAAAACAAAAAAAACAAAAAAACAAAAAGCCAAAAACTGAAAAGAAAATCCCATATACATAGGTTCACAATGCTTGGAAACTTCCGCCGATATCACAAATACTCTGCCTTGAAGTTTGGTCAGCTGATCAATATGCATCCAATGTGAAAAATTCTGCTGCAGGCAGATTTGAAACTTGACAGCAATGGCATCACAATGAGAAATGAAATTTGAAAAAAATGTGCATTGTAATTCTATATATAATCATTTCTCTATTTGGGCTTGTGATGAATTATAGGAGACTTAGGTCCATTCAATTTGTGATGGAGATGAGACATTCGTAATGCCCACTGGAAAAATTCAATGTTTCCATATTCCCTTTGGAGTCCTAGAACTGAGCATAGTGATTGCTTGTTTGAAATCTTTGTTTTCTCTTGCTATAGGAATATTGAAGATGCCACTGAGATTACCGGTCTTTGGCCTTTTGTTGAGCACAGAAATTGCAATAAATACCAAGGGTTTCAAAAGATCTTTGATGTAACCAACCATTGGTAATTTCCCCTAGCACTTTCTTTGAGAATTAGTAAATGACTGATCAAAAACAGTTCCACTATGTGGTTGTCATGACCATGACCATCTTTGAAGATTTTGTTATTGATCACCTACCTAATTGCTTTCCCGACTACATTTGCATCAATTTTGAAAATCCTCCCGAGTTGGATCTAGGTCTCCTTGGTCAAACAAGGGCAGTTTTAACCAATGAATGGTAATTTGCAAATTGCTTTGGATGAGAGGGACTTTAAATGACCAATTTATTAAGAGAGCTCATAAATATTACAGATGTATTTTGTCTATGGTTTTCTAGGCTTGAATGATAATCATAGTACATTGTGGAACGGGTGGATGGATGTCCCATGAAGAAAGAAGTGGCAGATTTGTCCACCTATTCTTATTGTTTGGAATGATCTCTTTAGTTTTTATCACAAGCTTGATAAACAAGAAAATCTACCATGTGATTCACCTCTTTCGATAGCAATCTTTGATTGATATATTGTTTATGTAGTCCAAGATTTCCAAATAAGCTTTGTGATATGTGCAACTTGCAATTTAACAAATGGTGGTTACAAATTGCATTAATGTAGATTCATGACTGACCTATGTCTAAATTGGACATGCTTTCCTTTTTGAATAGTTGCAATCTGGTTAAAAGGGCCATAAACTCTATTTTCTTGTTGGTTCCAATTTGAAGCTTTCTAGAAATTGCTCATATCAAATTCTTGTTCTCATTTCTTATTACAATGCCCGTCCCAAAAATACCCAGATTGCCACATGTATCGTGTTGTCAAAATTGAGTATCAATCTCCCTTTTGAAGGTGGACAAGTCACTTAATTTTGGCTCCTTTGATCTTTGTTTGTTGTAATTGGAATTGTAGCCTTGTGGGATTTTGAGGCTGTCCCAGTTTTTATTAACATCTCATTTGAACTTGTGATTTGTCTTAGGGAATATCCCATAATTTTTTGATACAGGGTAAAGGGTAGAGGAATGCTTAAAATAAAAACTATCTTTGTAGGAGGTGATTCACCAAATGCGTGAAAAGCCTAACAATTGTTCACTCATAATGCATTCAATAAAGGAGACTCTTGTTCATCACAACTTAATTCAGATCATGAAGTGCATAAATATTTCATAAGAAGGCTTGTGTTCAACATTTGCATGAAGGAAAGCAAGGTTTCACAAATTCAAATTACTTGAAACGATCAAACACATCCTATGACCTGCACCATCATGAAATCTTCTGCCTTAACAATGCGTGAATGAGACATATTTAGAGGGAAACACAGTAAATGCATCAGATCATTCATCTATAACATCAACATAGAAGAGATTTGGGAAGGAAAACTGCTACTTTCTTTATTGGAAAATAAAGGAATCCATTACAATTCTGTCAATGCTTCTAATGAGCTACAATCTATCTTCTTTTTTATGTGTGCAAAAAGCCAAGAAGAAGGAACTGGAAAAGAAAGGAGAAGAAGAAGGCCTTATAGAAAGAAGGCCTAACTCTAATTGAAGAAGGAACCTAGCGTTGAACTCCATCTCTGATTTTCTTTAATTGAAGTTGTCTTGGCCTTAAATGCTGCTCCAAATTGCACAAAATATCTTGTTTGGGTCGAGCAAGCATGAAATTCCCACCAAAAGGGGGTCATAACTGAAAGAATTATGAATTTTGAGGCCTAGAAAACCTCCTTGACTGAAGTTTAATCTTTTTAGAGCCTTTAATTGATTTCTAACTGCTGCTAACTCATCCAAAACTCCCCTTTTCAAGGCGTCAAACTGATCTTTGGTTGTTGACATGATAACTCAATGATTTTAAAGGTGTGTTAACTAATTGTCCTGTTTAGCCATGATCGATTCGAGAGGATTACTTAATCTCCTTTGAACCACCTCTTTTGTATTGAAAATCCCAGTTATGATAGTGCCTTTACTGTTTAACATGACTGTATCTGGACATTTTGAATCTCTGTTTTTAAAGACAACAGCATTGCACTGTCCTGTCAACAGTTTCACTGTTTTATGTCTTCAATCTTCCAAACACTGTCACGGCAGCGATCATCATTATACTTTTCAACTATGAAGTTTTCAATATTCTTTATAGCACGTATCTTTTTCAGTGTTACTATTGCTGAAATTTACTGTTCCTCATTACAACTGATATACCAAGAAGGTTTGCCTTGTGGACTTGACTTTAGTGTGACTAATTCATCTTTTCATGTCTTATGACAGTTGTTTTTCTATTCATGATATCCGCACTTTATCTTTGAGATATTTATGAGTGTTCTTTCTCTGTCATATAACATTGGCTTCATCATTATACTTTTCAACTATGAAGTTTTCAATAATCTTTATAGCAAGTATCTTTTTCAGTGTTATGATTGTTGAAATTTACTGTTCCTCATTACAACTGATATACCAAGAAGGTTTTCCTTGTGGACTTGACTTTAGTGTGACTAATTCATCTTTTCATGTCTTATGACAGTTGTTTTTCTATTCATGATATCCGCACTTTATCTTTGAGATATTTATGAGTGTTCTTACTCTGTCATATAACATTGGCTTCCTCTGTTTCTGGATGATGCATCTACTGTTCTACATGCCAATATTTGGCATAGCTTTTTAGTGTTTCTCCATCTTTGTTCTCTTCTGCACCCTCGATCCCCATTTAGCACTGGCATTATCATTGTGGTTCTCTGCATTTTCAGATCTTTGTTTAGAGTGGCATCGTTTCGTACCTCTGCTAAATCTGCTTTTTAATTGCCCCCTTCTTTATTGCCTTCATTTGCAATCAGTGTCAAATACCACTGTCTTTTGCTGTTCACTGTTTTGAAGTTTCTAACAGTCAGTCTTTATCTTTGTGCTTAAGTAGCATTGTAATGATGCAATCGTGCTCTGTTTTCAAGCATCAATCTTATCACTGCCCTTCTGTTGACTTTTTACAGTTTGGCTCTTGATTGACAGCCCCAACCTTTATTTCAAACTCAGTAAAGTCTGAGATCGCACATGGGTTATTGAACCTTTGAAATCTCATATAACATTGGTTTTTTGACACAATATACTGAATTCTCACTGTCTTTTCTATGCACATTACACTCTTTATCTTAATATTAAAATAGAGACGTCTTCATCTCTCTTTGTGGCAGTGATGTCTCTGATTTTTTTGGTCGCAGTAAAATCATTGCTGTTACTAATCTTCAATATCCATCATCAATGTCATGCTCATCCTTCATTCATGTTCACTGTCATATTTTGGTACCCTCTGATTTATACTGTATCTTTCACTGCCCTCTTGACATACTTTGTCATCTTTATTGCTGTTCTCTTTTTTATGACTGCATTCTTTGCTCTTTCTACATTGAATATTAAAGATCTTTCAAGCTCCATATTACATGAATATCTCTTGATCTCTACAACATCAAGAAACTGTCCCTCTACCTTGGAACATGTCAACTTCTCTGATTTTTACTGTTATTGCAGTACAAAAAGCACTGATTTTACTGTTTTAATGTACTGTCATGCTATTTTGTCACTGATTTTGTGATGATGTTGATCTTTTCTCCTTATCGTTCACTGTCTTAAAACATCCGATGTCACATCTCCATTTATCACTGTATCTGCATGCTTATTCATTGATATAACCTCACATATTGCATCATTACCTTGAACATACTTATCAATGTTTCTTAACAAATATGCTTCCATCTCTTTTTTATTACTCTTTATCAAATCCTCTGTTTCACATCACATCTCTGACTTTACACTTCACTCGCCGTGATTTAGGCATTGTCTCTGCTCATAACAGTGCTCCCTACCCCTCCGCTTATGCATCTTTCATTGTTCTTCAAACATTGACGGTCTCACCACTTAATCCTTCACCTTTTATCTTTGATTATTGCCATTTCATGCTCCTTGATAACATCAAACTCTTCATACCATACTGCTCTGTCATGTTGATCTTCTTTTTTGCCCATGAATATGCTATGAAACCATTATAATCATGTTCTTTTTCTGTTATTGTTGGGGCATCATCAGAGGTCACTTCTCTTTTATATGGATTCTACAATTTCAGAAAATGAGAAGAATCTCTCCAAAATTGCATATAATCTTGTGAAAATAATTGAATATATACTATAGATAGTGAATAAAAACCATCAATCAATGGTCAATACTTCTTGAAAGCAACTAATGCAAATGTTATGATAGCTATTTCATCCTTAATAGTTACTGAAGATAATATAGAGGGATCACTGTATCTTTGGGAGCAATTCCGAAACTTGTACAAGGGTGAATAAAACTTATCAAACCATGCAAAGAACAAAAAGAAATGATCAATGCACTAGGATTTGAAAGCTTTAATCAAAAGCCCTGCCCTCACCCACGGATTTGGCATCTTTTAAATTAATAACATGCTATTTCTTGCAGCTTTCTCATATATCTTAATGTTTTCTTAATGCAAATCTGTTGTTCCCCATTAAAATATGTTGTTCTCACCTTGAAATATGTTGTCTGATCTTAAAAACCTCTGTTCCATCAAGTCATACCACTGCATCTGTTGTTTCTGACATGAAAGACTGGCTGTCCTTTGCAAGATTTTGCATTCAATGGCTTGAATCAACTATTTTTAAATCATTTGAGTTCTGCTCTTGATTGAAAACTTGAATACTGCTGTTATATTCATGAACTCGCTGCCTTATTAAAGACAAAACTACTGTTCACTCTTAGAGATTTGATGCTCTTTGATAGAACTCGCTATCTTAGTAATGAAATCTTCAATTTTTCAATAGGATCTGCTCCTTTCTAACTCATAAACTCATTGTCCTGTGCCTTAAAAAGTAGACTTCTCTAAATCAATAAATGCTTTTGTCAAGCTGCAAAATTCTGCTCTTTGATGAGGATCAGCTTCTTCTTAAATAGAAAATGATGTTCCTTCATTGCATCTGCTCTTTTAGAGGAAACCATTACTTCTATATGACTTCTTTCTGTTCTAACCTAAGATCCGCTGTCCATCTCCTTCAAGACTGCTGTTATATTATTAAATCTGATGTTCTTTATTACCTTGCTTCTCTTCTTCTTTAGCTCGAGAATTCTAGGGTTTTAAAATTTGACTTTCCCTCTAAAACTACAGTGGACTCAAACTTGACATATTTTAAAACCCTAGAATTCTCGAGCTAAAGAAGAAGAGAAGCAAGGTAATAAAGAACATCAGATTTAATAATATAACAGCAGTCTTGAAGGAGATGGACAGCGGATCTTAGGTTAGAACAGAAAGAAGTCATACAGAAGCAATGGTTTCCTCTAAAAGAGCAGATGCAATGAAGGAACATCATTTTCTATTTAAGAAGAAGCAGATCCTCATCAAAGAGCAGTAGTTTGCAGCTTGACAAAAGCATTTATTGATTTAGAGAAGTCTACTTTTTAAGGCACGGGACAATGAGTTCATGAGTTAGAAAGGAGCAGATCCTATTGAAAAATTGCAGATTTCATTACAAGACTCTTTTTCCCACATTTTTAAACCTTCTAAAATCTCTATACAAGACCTAGGCCCCTATGTAGGCTATTTTTGGCCTAGGGGTCAAAAAACAGGTAACATAACTATTTAATAACAACCTCTTTAGGCAATCAATAATGCCTCTATTTCCTCAATGCTATAATTTTATAGAACTCCGTCATAAACATAATACTTATGTTTAGCCTCATTTAATTTCTCAATAAAGAAGGCTTAGGGTTATCCCTCTTGACTCAACAATCAACACAACTTCAATGTCCCTTGTTGGGACCTTTTTTATTTTATCCTAAAATTCTCAATTAGGGTTTGGATTGTAATGTCCATGATAGGATTAGTCATTTATCTCATTAGATTTAGTTATCTTTAACACTCATATCCAACCTTATTACTATTTTAACTCCATGAAGGGAACAATAGACGTTATCCAAGGTGCCTAGAGACCAACTACAATGGGCTCCCTCAAAGTTTACAGGTCCAAGCCCATATCTTATCTTGGGACTTTCCCTCAAGGCTTCTAGGATGATGACCCCTACCCTATCTTGGGACAAATAGCCATTGCTTGGATTTACACAAGCCCCTCCTTGGTAACATTACAACCTTCTCTACTTAAGCCAAATAGTAAAAGAGATCTTGTATAATATGATTGATATAATATTCCTATATATATATTTACTTATATACTTTTTGAATCACTTATTTGATCATGTTTTTTCAGGCTTCAACACTACCTGTATATAACAGTCCGATCTCTTTTGCTGACTAAAATGATTCATTAATTTGTATTTACCCTGCAGGATGGGAATATCATAGCTCTGATACCACTTGTAATGTCCCCTGTTGGGACTTTACTTAATTTATCTCTCGATTAGGGTTTGGATTGTAATGTCCATGATAGAATCAATCATTTATCTCATTAGATTTAAGTTATCTTTAACGCTCATGTCCAATTTTATTACTATTCAAACTCAAGACAAAAGGAGTAGGTGTTAACCAAGTTGCCTAGATACCACTATCAATGGATTCCCTCAAAGTTTATAGGTCCAAGTCCGTATCTCGAAGGCTTACGGAACGCTGACCCCTACCCTATCTTGGGACAAAGATTCATTGCCTGGATTTATACAAGCCCCTCCTTCGTAATTTCACAAACTTCCCTTCTATTAATCAAATAGTAATAGGATTGATTTATAATTTCTGTATACAATTATAACTGTTTAATTTATTTATCATGAAAATATATGTTCTTATATATATATATATATATATATATATATATATATATATAAGGATAAATAAGGATTTGTGATCCTAATAGAATGCAGATATAATATTCTGCAACTCATCATTGATTTACAGATAAATTATAGCATATCACTATGCTGTCATATGAGATACTTGCCAGCCATTTAATATAAAGCGAATCCTCTTTATTTAGGCACTGTATTCTGAATATCAGATGTAAATTATTATTTCTTTCCTATTTCATTTCATACATTGAGAATGAAATTGATTTGTATTATATTTGGTCCGTGTACCCTTTGGTATGAGTTGTGACTCCTCTTAAACAAATCAGATTTTGTATAATCACACCCCTTAGACAATTGTTATTGCTTCTATACTTCATGTGATTTGCTGTGTATTGTATAATCATTTTATATTATAAGTTATTTGTTTATTTATTTATTTTATTTATTACTTATCTATTCATACAGTACCATTATTATTTCAATAATATTTTAGTAATAGATAATCATATTAAGATTATTATATTTATAATAATGACAACCTTTGTTTGTCATTTAATCTACTGGTTTATATAATAATATTTTATCCAACTATTATATTATGTATTTTATAAAATATTTCTTTTGTGATTTAATTAAATTATTTATTATCAAACTCTAGGATGGGGACATCACAGAACAGGGGACATTACACACTACCACTTTATCACAATCTCCTTGAAACACTTTCTCAAAATTCAGTGGTGCCAATATAGGCTGTTCAATTAACTCCAATTTTAAAAGATTAAAGCATCTCTCTACTTTTGTTGTCCATGTGAATATATACTTCATACAAGAAGTCAATGGTGGAAAAATCCACTGAAATGTCATGAATTTTTTATTAAAACTATCTAGCCCCCTTGAAACACTTTCTCAAAATTTGGTGGTGCCAATATAGGTTGTTTGATTACCTCCTTTTTTCAAAAGATTGAAGCATATCCTATTTTTGTTGTCCATATAAATATATACTTCATACAAGAAGCCAATGGTGGAAAAACTCCATTGAAATGTCATGAATTTTCTATTAAAATTGTCTAATCCATTAAAGCTTCTTACCTTTATATCACATTTTGGTGTAGGCCTCTCTTGAATTGTAGTTACATTTGTAGGTTCCATCTTTTGCCCTTCTCCAAATGTCACAAACTCAAATATATCAATTCGTCCTTAAAAAATGAACAATTCAGATTTATTGGCAGCTTTTCAATTTTTATATAATATCTAAAATGCCACAAATGTTCTTCCTTACCTTTGCCAAACACCAATACATTGTCAAGATAATCCACAACAAATTTCCCCATATATGGGTTAGCATTTCATAAATTAGTCTTGTGGTTTACTTGGGGCATTGGTTAAGCCAAAGGACATCACTAACCGTACATACAATATAATACATCCTTAGTTCTAAAATCATTTTATAACTCATCACACGCCTGTATCTTGATTTGATGATATGCATTATTTAATTCTGTGTTGCAGAAATGTGTAACACCACTTAATTGATCTTATAAGTCATTCATTTTAGGTTATGTGTAATGTCCCTATTTTTTGTGAGCATCAGGTTTTGCTTGGATTAGCCTATTATTAGCCCTCGCAGGCTAAGTTAGATGGTTAGAGGGTTCCCAGTTGGTAGAATAGGAGTCTCTCTCCCCTCCAAAGTACAAAAGCATCTAGGGTTCCTCTTTGCTTTGTTTAGTTTGGTTCACTTACTATTTATACTAACTCATTATTCAACATTTCTATATTTGGTAGGGCACCTACACCAGCCTCAGTTGCAATGATGACCCTTGGCACCTTTGTTTTGATAGAGATGGACCGTTACTATTTTAGTAAGGCACCATGGTTAGTAGTGAATGTAGTGGACTACCTCCTGGTAAAGTCAGAATTGATTTGTGATGATTGATGATGGAGCTATAATGTTATAATTATTATTCAAGTGCATATTATTAATTATTAATTTATTATTAAGTGCATATTATTAATTGAATGTAGGAGTGACTATAATAAAGTTATAATATAGAGCCACTTTAGCTATTCCAGCATGTTCGAGAAGCTACTTCATAAGGAGGAATTAAAAAGTAAAGAATGTTTTATCCCACATTGCAAGGTTGTCCTTTCATGTGGGATATGTTATGAGAATTGGATATTGAAAATAATGATCAGTCATGTGCTTGATTAAATGCATGAACAATACTCTTGTTTTTTAATTGAAAGTTGAATCAGAATTATTGAATTGATGAATATCTCCATCTGAAACCACTATTAAGTGTTTGTTGGAATGCCAATGCTATGTTTACGAGGTTTATGATGTAAAATTTGAGTTAGAAATCGTTGGGATTCTTACAGTGGTATTAGAGTGGTTTCCTGTCCAGCAAAAGCTTATGCTTTCACATCAAAGATTGGCTCGTAGCTTGCAACAGAATGAAGATTACATGCAAAGGTTAACCCATAATAGTTCTAATTTTTGCAATGGAAGTCCTATTTCCTTCTATCATCGGGTCATAGAAGCCATTTCACACAAGGATGATATTATTGTGGATTCTTCTAATGTTGGTACTTTAGTTTTGGGTATCAATGATGCATTGGTTGATGAAGATTCATGCCATAATGAGTCTGATTTTTCAGATCAGACCTTTGAAAACAAGTTAGAAGAATCATTTGTTGGCATGGGATCCGGATGGTGATACAGTTACATTGGAAGTGAAGTGTGTGAAGATACTGTCGTATCAGCAACTTTTGCCTTACCACTTGAGCCTTCCGATGAGGTGTTTAGCAGCAGTGCCTTAGATGTTGATGTGTGCACTAATGATAGCACACATGTTGTTGCTTATTATGAGGTTGGTTGATAGAACCGCATATCACAGTGCAAAATTTGATTCAGAGAGCTTGCATGGGAGTCATGAATTTCAGGGACATCATTTGGTTGGGCAACTTAAGGTCAATAATAGCATGATTGCCACAATCATAGAGCACTCTGATGTTGCTTTTCAGATGTTGGCTACATTTGGTTGGGGTACTCCTATGTCAGATGAGCATGGTGATAGTGGCATGTACCTTACAAAGCTCTATATACTACGAGAAGCCATTGGGTTAATGAAACATAATTACTTGCAGTTACTTGTTGATAGGGATTATCTTCTTGAGTGGGATTGCACTTGCTATGATGCGCTGAGGGAAAAGGAGGAGGTAGATGAGCTCACTCAGTGGCTGCCAGTTGGATTACTTGTAGAGTCAACACATCCATGGGAGCCTAGCAGAGGATGGAGAGAGTGGTTGTGTTACAAACACCTTCAGATGTTTGTACCTCCACAGTACAGATGGATGTGAGTATCAATTGCATTGGGATCCAGGTGGTGACAGGGTTAGCACTGTAGTTTGGATGGGATCTGTTGGTTGGCTTCACCATTTCTGGTATGGTGAAGTTGGGATTAGAGTTGAGCAGCAGAAGTCTGAGGACGTTCTTATTGGTAGGCTTCTGTCCAGGATTTGGGATCCAGGTATATTTGGTTGGACACTCTTTAGTGTGTTGTGGGATCTTTTGCCCGCATCAAGCTTCCAATTAGGGTTCAATGGGGAGTATTGCGGGGTGTACATAGTGTGAATTATTTGCAGTTTCACTTTCAATCCTCATGTACATGATTTGTTTCAGATGCACGGTTTTAGTGTGCAGAGATTGGACAGATGGGTTGTTGTTCATTTCTGTGTAGTGGTTATGTTGGTGCTACAACAGTTGTGTTTCAGTGTGGGAAATTTCATAGTTTTCCTTTGGACTTTTAGTGTAGTGGAGTTTCTTTCCAGTCATGATTGCTTGAGGACAGACAATTTTAGGGAGGGTGAACTGCAATGTCCCCATTTTTTGCGAGCATCAGAGTTTTCTTCGATTAGCCTATCGTTGGCCCTTGTAGGCTAAGTCAGATGGTTAGAGTTCCTAGTTGGCATAAAAGGATGCTCTTTCCCTTTTGGAGTAATAAGCGTCTAGGAATGCTCTTCGTTTGGTATAGTAGTTCCTTTATCTAGCATTTCTATATTTGGTTGCCTTAGTTGCAGTGATGACCCTTGACACCTTTGTTTTGATCAGGTATTCAAAAATTTACTAATTATAGTAAACCAAGGTTTGATAGAGATGTACCCTTACTATTTTTAGTAAGGCACCCTAGTTAGCAGTGAATCGATTTGCGATGATTAATGGAGTTATAATGTTATAATTATTATTAAAGTTATACTTTAATAATAATAAATTATTAATTGCATATTATTAATTGAATTTAGGAGTGACTATAATAAAGTTATAATATAAAGTCACTTTAGTTATTCCAGCTTGTTCGAGAAGCTACTTCATAAGGAGGAATTAAAAGAAAAGAATGTTTTATCCGACATTGCAAAAAGTACAAGCATTCACCAACTAAAGAAGCTATATAAGCAAGGTTATCCTTTCATTTGGGATATGTTATGAGAATTGGATATACAAATTATTTCTCCATTGTCACTGAAAATCAGTGACTGGATTTTCTAAAGACAAAGACCCTTGGAATAGGGAGATTGGACGAGAATCCAATCTTCTCATGAGAGGTCAATTCATAGTAGAGTTCACTACTGAATCTACAGGTATTGGTTTGAAATGATATAAGAAAGACTTCAATGTAGATCGAAGTTTAAGAGGAAAGGACTGGTTTCAGTATTCATTGGTTTAGACGCACTCCAACAGCAGTTAGAAATAATGGCATTGTGGTATTCGAGGTTGGCATGAAGATATCATTTGGTGCCAAGCAGTATGAGGCCAACCCATGTGAGTGCAGTATCAAATATTTTGGGAGTCTAAATTAGTTTGCAGCAATTTGGGCATGGTGAAAACGAGATAAAAATAAGTGGCCATATCCAGGTGCAAACAATACCATTGATTTCTGTAAGCAATGATACAAAACTTCTCTATGTTTGCCTTTAAGTTGTAGATATAATATTAAGGAAGTTGGGAATGAGGTATAGTCATCAGCATTATACTTTTTGATCTGTGTGAGTCTATCTTTAGTGTATGGAGTAAAATTCCTAAATATGATAGCGAATTGAAATTCAATAGGAAGTGTGTCAAGTGTTTGTCATAATGTCCATGGAGAATCTTCTATTATACCGCAGAACTTCGTAAGGATGAATATAAGTATTGAACTAATATTTCCCTTGTTGATAAAAGTCTTCATGCAAAGTGTTTGATGTTATGTCTGTGCAATACATTTGGTGATTTTAAAACGTCTAGTACATATAGTCATTTGATAAATTGTTCAGAGGATTCATTGGATGTCTACTGTTCAACCAAATGTCTGAACACAACGACTGATGATTTGTGATGAAGTTTCAGGTTTTTTTTACTGCATAAGGAAGTCTGATAAATGTTCAACATAATGCCTGAGGATTCAATGTTTAATTCTGAAAATAATGATCAGTCATGTGCTTGATTAAATGCATGAACAGTACTCATTGAAAGTTGAATCAGAATTACTGAATTGGTGAATATCTCTGTCTGAAAACACTATCAAGTGTTTGCTGGAATGCCAATGCTATGCTTGTGAGGTTTATGGAGTTATGATTTTATAATAATTATTAAAGTTATACTTTAATAGTAATTTTAATAATAATTAATTATTAAGTGCATATTATTAATTGAATTTAGGAGTGACTATAATAAAGTTATAATATAAAGTCACTTTAGTTATTCTAGCTTGTTCAAGAAGCTACTTCATCAAGAGGAATTAAAAGTAAAGAATGTTTTGTGAGGTTTATGATGCAAATTTTGGGTTAGAACTCGTCGGGGTTCTTACATAATGGGAACTTATTTTAATTATAAAAGGTTGAGTCTGGCGCAATAGAGGAACATTAGTTAGTGTTTAGCCAAGGGCATCACAAAAACCCACAGCTTCAAAAGCTTGAACTAATGTATTCAAAATACCAAATCCAGTCACAATGCGTCAACGAGCTCAAGCCTTCAGAGGAGATAAACATACAAGATTGGAGAAATTTTGGTAATATAACTTTTTTTTAAATCATGCAATAAGAAAATCTCTGCTCAAACTATGAGCTACTATCTATAGGCAATACCCAAAACTAGAATTCATAAATGGATACTAAAATCATGAGAGAAAATTATGGACACCAATATCTCTATGCACAGCCCAAAACTAGAAACTACCAACGGTTCCAAAATCGTTAGAGAAAATCATGGGCTAAAAAAAGCCCATATCATGTCCTTTTTCTAAATTTAAGATAAGTAATAACATTATTTAAGTTGGGCTCAATAATCTCTAATTTTGAGGGGAACTTTCTAATATTATTATAATTAGAATAAAAATGCGTTTTCAAACATCAATATCAAAATAAAAAGTATTTTAAAATACTTAAAAATAAAATAAAAATGAAGTATTTTTAAATACTTGGATGGAAATTTAAGACGCAAAGGCTCAATTTGTAAAGGTATCAAGGAGGTTCCTATCTTCATTTAAGATCAATCAAGTTAACCTTTTTGATCCAAATTTCATATTTGAGTAGTTTGTTCAATATAGGGCATCCAAGGACGAAAACCTTTGGTTTGTTTCAAACTTTAAAGTTTGAGAGGACAAAAACCCTCTTGGATTCCATATTTGGGATCAAGGACAGAAACCCTTGTTTCTCATTTTGGATGATTTCATCTAGGGATCAAAATAGTACTGATTTGTTGTTGTAGATTTGAAGACATTTTTCAGTTTGCTATAGTGGAGCTACAGTTTTGTTTACTGATTTTTTAAGTTTTCAAGGAAGAGCCTTGCAAGAAGCAATAAGCTTGCAAGCACGTTTGGTGATTGGCAATTGGATGGTTTCATTGTTGGATTTTCACAATTTATTGCTTCTGTTCATCATTTTAAGCTAAATTTAATGAACCATATTGAGGAAATTTATTTCCAACATCTATTTCACTTTCAAACCCTACTTGCTAGATTACAAGTAATGTCTGCATTTTTTGGTGACTGATTATCAACATTTTATGCTGGACCTGAGCGCTAGCTATATCTAGGACATTTTTATCATCATTTCTTATTGATTTTTCAAGGGTTTGCATGCATGTCAGTCATTATCTAGCTAGCATTTATTGCGGATCAGTGGAATCCCAGCACATATGGGTCAAATATCAGCCATACAATCTCTAGACATCATAACAGCCATACAAACTTTGGACATTATATCAGCCAATCGTCATTCTATATTGTTTATCAGCATCAAGAAGGGCCTGATGAGACTTGGAGGAACTGTACTAGCATTGTTTTCTCCTGCATAGCAAATTTTTGTATCATTTTACTAGCCACCAAAATTAAAAAAATCCTTGCTGCCAACTTCAGTAGTTCATACCAAGTGTAGGAGTTTTTCAAGATAAACACGACTCTTTTAAGTATGTCTAGATCTGCATTTTCAGCAGTGTTACCCAGGGACAGGTCCTTGGCATAATTTGATTTGTTCTAGAAATGGGACATCCTAGAAACTTGGAAACGTGTCCCCTGGCTGTCCAATAGTATTAATGTTTGAGTTTTGATATTTTGTTTGCCTTTGATTCTCATGTGACCTCTCAATTTAAATTATTTAACATACAATGTGGTGGTACCCTAAATTTTGAGAGTCCAAATCTATTATCAATAAGCAAGTTTCTCCATAATAAAAAAATCAAAGGAAGGAAGCTTTATGACACAAATAAATAGAACTAACTAATCAAAGCCTTCAGAAAATGTTGGAATTTGGAATTTCGACTTGCTGCAAAGATGATGCCACTAGAGCCTGAAGATGGTCGCATTTTAAAAATCTAAAAACGACCCAGTTCGGGAAATCAAATTTCCTATCGCCGATAAAAATCTTAGCTTTCCACGAGGTGTTTTGGTATTTCGACCAGACCCAAATCCGAAAGTTAGGTAGTTATTTTTTAGTTAGTTTATTGTTTTTCAAAATAATTTGTAATAAGGGTTGTGTCTTTTCACCCTAAAGAGGTGTGAAAGCCACTCAAACACATATATACATAATGTAAAATGTAGAGAGAGACAAATTCAAATAAGCAATTAGAAGAAGAATATTTGTAAGGGAAGATGTAAATATTAAAGCATTACTTTAATATAAATTTCAATATTATATTTTAATAATAAATAAAAGGTCCCTTTTTCAAGGCAAAGAGATTGCAATTAAAATGTGGATTCGTCCTTTGTGATCAATAAATAGATTATTGAATTATTTTGATAGAGTTTTATTTTTGCATTGGATATTTTCATGCATTCTTTGTTCGACAATCAGGATATTGTGAAATATATATGTGTTTCCTAATCGGACTTCTAGCCAGAGAAGTTAAATTCCTTTTGGACTAACGGAGAATTGCATATAAGATTTGTCTTTTGCAGAGCTTAAGAGTAATTGATGATATTTTTATAAATATTGTTTCATAAAGTTGTACGTAATAATCCTTGTTATAGTTGACTCTATCACCCGGATAAACAAAGGCACTAGTCATTTAAAATCATTGGAATATAATTATTGGAGTTATTAATTGAAGTCATAAATCTATATACTTCCTTCTTGCAAGTATTTTTATCAATTATTAATAAACATTATATAAAACATTCAATCATTTCAAGCATTCACAATATTTTATATTGATCAAGTTTTGAGGACTTTGCCAACCGGAGAACTCACAAGCTTAAATTCGCTATAGAAAAGCCTTGAATAAGGGGATTAGGTTTGAGGTGAAGGTTTACCCGCCTAGGTGTAGCGAAGCCTCAAGTATAGGGGAATTTGGATTATTCCCGTTTGTTGGCCAGAACTGGTTTGGAATCCTATTGGAGAATTGGCAAGCTCTTGGATTTTCAATCTGCGGTTTTGGGAACCAACGCAACGTTTGTGTTAAATAATTTAAATTGGGAGTTTACATGAGAGTTGAAGACAAACAAAATATCAAAACTCAAACTATTAATACTATTGGATAGCCAGGGGACGTGTTTCCGAGTTTCCAGGATGTGTCCCCGTTTCTAGGACGAACAAATTATGCCAGGGATGTGTCCCTGGGTAACACTGCTGAAAATGCAGATCTAGTCATGCTTAAAAGAGTCTTGTTTGTCTTGGAACCCTCCAATACGTGGTCTGAACTATTGTAGGTGGCAGCAATGATTTTAGACAATTTAAATAATTTAAATTGAGAGTTCACATGAGAGTTGAAGACAAACAAAATATCAAAACTCAAACATTAATACTATTGGACAGCTAGGGGATGTGTTTCCGAGTTTCCAAGATGTGTCCCCATTTCTAGGACAAATCAAATTATGCCAGGGATGTGTCCCTGGGTAACACTGCTGAAAATGCAGATCTAGACATGCTTAAATGAGTCTTGTTTGTCTTGGAACCCTCCAATACGTGGTATGACTACTGTAGGTGGCAGCAATGATTTTAGACAATTTAAATAATTTAAATTGAGAGTTCACATGAGAGTTGAAGACAAACAAAATATCAAAACTCAAACATCAATACTATTGGACAGCCAGGGGATGTGTTTCCGAGTTTCCTAGATGTGTCCCCGTTGCTAGGACGAATCAAATTATGCCAGGGATGTGTCCCCGTTTCTAGGACGAATCAAATTATGTCAGGGATGTGTCCTTGGGTAACACTGCTGAAAATGCAGATCTAGACATGCTTAAATGAGTCTTGTTTGTCTTGGAACCCTACAATACATAGTATGAACTTCTGTAGGTGGCAGCAAGGATTTTAGAATTGTGGTGGCTAGTAAAATCAAAATCCTATAATGTATATAAACATGCTTTATCCATGTTTTCATATGAATATTTAAATATATTTTAAATTTTTCTTAACTTTTATATAGCCGTCTCCTCTGCTGTTCCCTTCCTCCCCTAAAATGGCAAAACATAAATCCATCCTGGAAACCCGTTTCTCCATCCACTCATACCCCTATCCTAGAAACTTGGGGTAAGGTAGGTATTTTGTGATTGAACTTTTAATAATAAAATCAGAAAAAAATGTTTCATGCATTGTAATCATTTCCAGCTCAGCAGACAAATAAAATAAAATCTTCTATGGTCTCAAATTCATTATCTGATGTTGAATGATGCTGACATAATTATTTCAATTCAGATCCAAGTGTTCGAGAGTAATTTAGGGTTTATTTGAGCAATTGTAATTCATGAGGTTGATCATATGAAGTGTTGATTCAGCAACTGAGGGTTTGCTAAAGTGTTTTCAGTCAATTCTTTACTCCCCTTTTTTATTCTCCATCCACTCGTACCCCCATCCCAGAAACTTGGGGTAAGGTAGGTATTTTGTGATTGATCTTTTAATACTAAAATCAGAAAAAAATGTTTCATGCATTGTAATCATTTCCAGCTCAGTGGACAAATTAAATAAAATCTTCTATGGTCTCAAATTCATTATCTGATGTTGAATGATGCTGACATAATTATTTCAATTCAGATCCAAGTGTTTGAGAGTAATTTAGGGTTTATTTGAGCAATTGTAATTGATGAGGTTGATCATATGAAGTGTTAATTCAGCAATTGAGGGTTTGCTAAAGTGTTTTCAGTCAATTCTTTTCAAATTTTTTTTTCTGTTACCGCTTGGCTTGGTTTTCAAAATTTAGAAAACACACAAATATTGCATGATTTTAATTGGGTACATTACAGCACCATGCAAATCCCAATGCCTGACATTCTCTTTCAAATAAAGCACTCAACCTGTGATCTTATTTGCCTTTTTGGTAATGTGTACATGCAAACTGAAGGCATTCCCTATCTTATCCAAGTCCATATTTAACTCCCCTTTTTCATTCTCTTTCCAATTCAACAACATTTATCCGCCTTACAAGTTGTCATAGTGGCATTTTGCAAATTTCAGGACAGCTAAGTGGTAATTACAAATTGCCAAAATAAAACTTCACATGACAATGAAATACAATTAAACAATTAAATGCAAATATTAGAAAAGCAAGGTTAAGACAACTTTTGACAACAGCTTAAGCGTTAGTATCAGCCCATTAATGTACCTTGAAACATTTTCATCAGTATTTTTAAAACGGCCAGCTCAGATTGCGAGTCTGTGCAATGGAGGTTTTGTAACTTGTTAAAAACTATAATAGAATTTTTAGAAGGCAAAACTTTATGTTTCATCTCTTCTAACATTCTAACTTACACTTTGAATCATTTTTCTTCTCCACAAATTCTTTCTTGTTGTAGTCTCATCATCATGATGCATGGTCCTCTTGGAGCAAACAGACTCCCTTGGAGTTTGCAGGTTGCTTCAAATTGAAGTACTTCTCTATGTCCAATATCTTTTCAATCAACTTCTCCAAATTTAGACTACTGGCATAACTGGGTAATTCCATCCTAACCTTGCTTCCCATATTAGCTATAGTCTTGATTTCCTTTTTGCCATATTTTTCTAACTCGTTGATTTTTGAATCAATCACATCTTTCTCCACCCTTCTTTTTTTGGGCAGTTCACATTGCTTCCATTTGAACCTGTAAATCTTTAATGGCTTCGAATAACTACATGCTTCCAAAATCTCTAGGGTCTCTTACACCCCGAACAGAACTCCTAGACACTTCAATATGCTATGGTACTGCTTGGCACAGTTGCTGAAGAGGGTCTGGGAAAACGAATAGATTCCAAGCAATGCAGACCAGATTTAAAAGTAGAAGTGTGAAAAATATTCAATTATAAAAATGAGCCACCGATTAAAACCTTCAAGTATCAATTTGAGAGCCGACAAGTTTTTACTGTTTGCCTTAGCACTAGATAGTCTTAGTCGTGAATGCAGCGACACAGATTGTGACAGTCAATCACAATGAATTCCAAAAATGTAAACAAAACCAGAAAGCAAATCCCAGCAACTTAGGCTCACACCGCCTAGAGATTTTGGCTTGTATTTCAATTTTTTTGCCACAACTTGGTCACTGAGACTTAAAGTTGTGCTGATGTTAGAAATTCTCTGACTCAGACTCACACTTCTACTGATCAATATGTAGCAAATTCAAAAGATACCTGTTGGAGACACAAGAAGGAAGCCCTTCAATTGTAAGCAGAAGAAGCTGTCCACAAACGATGCATGGATTTCTTTTCTTATAGGCCCTGTTCCAACCACTCGCAAACTTCTCAAATTCATGAGGATAAAATATAATATGTTTTCTTAGACAGTCAGCCAATCAGAAAGTTCGTGTCATCAGACATCCCATAAGAAAGTCTCAACTTGGAATTTACGGCCCCATATGAGACACCTTCAGACTAAAAAAAACAGAGTTATCTTCTCTCTCTTTTTGTTCGATATGGATTGTGCTTGGATCTACTTGATTGGCATTATAGTCAAGATCTGAAAAGTATGTTGGGTGTAGGTGTGAGCTGAGTCTAGTAGAATGTCATATACTTTTGCTGCCGCTTCAGATTCCATGTCCTTGCCTTGTCTTTGTTTCCAACAGAAATTTCAGTCATATGTGCATAGGAATTCTACTTCTACATTTCAGAATACATATCAAGGGTTTGCAGTTCTACCTTTCCCTCATTAGAAAATGGTCTGAGGGGCTACTGGAATTTTGTCAACAGCTTCTGTTATGAACACTTTGAAGTTTGGAGTGACTGACACTAAAATGTTCTGGTCGAATATCAGAGTTTTAACTATGTTCCAGTTTCTCAGACGTGTGAACCCGACACTAAATAGTGGATTCCATTTGGTAGACCTATCGCCCTTAAATCTACAAGAGGAAGCTGCAAAATTCAATCTATTTTCTAATGGCCGCTCAAACTATCCAGTCAAATGTTCTATGCTCTGCATTTTAAGATGATAATTTATTTGCTTCCTGTTTTAACAATTCAAACATTACAATGAGTCATCACGGCAGAAAAAAATCTAGTAATATCCAGGAGATTGTGTCAGCTACCTGTTTCTAAGGAGCCTCAGAATCTGCATTTTCAGATCTAACAGCTCAGTCCATTTTTTGAATTAATATTCCAAACATGTACAATACTGTAAATAGGAAGAAGAATATTTTTCTTCAATAGTAGTTAAACATATTTAAGTTGGATTTGAGTTTATCTCCACTTAAAGAATCTCAAGTTATGGTGCCGCATTTTTACTTTACATCTTTTGTTTAAACAATGGACTTTCAATGACTCTAGTTAATGGTTATTTGCAGTGTTATGCTTTTGGTGGCTAATCAAGCATAAGCTTTTTTAATTTTCAGAGACTGTACTTTATCTTGTTAGTTTGAGTTTTATTATTTTGCAAGACAAGTTAAGGACATGGTATTTTCTCAATAGTTCATATTTTTGGCATTAATCGCTGTATGTATTCAAGGAAGGTCTGCTGGAAGGATATTGGTGTAGTTCAGGCTGCATTATTCCAGATCCTGTAGTTTGTGCATGCTGCAAATTTACGCAGGACAGTAACACAGATGGCAGTTGTAGATTATCACAGCCTTACCCGGAAAGAGCTTCAAACTCTGTGTAAGAAACATGGAATACCTGCAAATAAAAAAAATTCTTTTATGGCAGACGCTCTTACTTCGATCTTGAAGGTATTTGCCACTGCTATTTCTGTTTGAATCTATTTGAACAATTTAAATTAAATACTTTTTAAACTGAAATCACGTGGAGCATAAGAGTATACCTGAGGCGATACAGAAAACTGTAATCCTTAACTTCTAGACATCACATATTTATTTGAAACCAAAATTTGAAATTAATTATACAATACGCTTTATTGTATATTTGATAATTGCATTTTGATTCACTTGTCATTGGAAAAGGTTGGATTGTTCAGTCATCTAATACTTATGCAAGTAACTCTTCAATGATGAAGGTTGATAAGCCAGATGAGTTTGGCTCAGCAACTCCTACAAACTTTCCTGTAGGGAACAATTCCATAACTTCTACACTAAAAATACAGAATAATAGGGGAGATCTCACTGCATCAGAAGTTCCTTACGGAAGTACATTTTGCTCTTTGGAAATTCAATCTCAAAGAAAAGAACCGATTGAGGAAGATGCTATCTCTTCAACATTGGATACCCATACTGATGATTTCACTGGAGAAAAATCAAAGAGAGAAAAAGCAAAAATTGATGATAGTGATACAACCAAGACCTCTGAAGCAGAACAAGATCTATTGCATGTTCCATCAACGGGTACAGATGATCGGAAAGAAGTTTACCATCATGCTAATCAGCAAACTGAACCTGCTCCAGACACTCCTATAGCCCTTTATGAGGATGTGTTGGTAAGGATATTCTTTTCAGATAATATCTTTAAATATTTTGTCCACCTTTTGATTTCTTGATCATGTGGTATCAGTCTTTTGCGGTAAATCAAAATCTGAAGTTACAAATCTAGTGATCCTTTCATAATGTTAGGTGGTATTTTTCCTGGTTATGTTTTCCTTTCTTGGATGATCAGGAGGAACTTTGTCAACAGGCTAAATTTGTTAGTAGAAAGGGTGATGAATATTCACTGTGTTGCACGTCCAATTCCTCTCTTTGTAAAGATGTGAATGATAGGCTGGACAATGATACCATAACATATACTCATGATTGGAAGACAACAGTTGATGTGCGGAGAGTGGATCATTTGGGTCAGGTGAGTTGCATACAAATCAAAGTATCGCCTATTTGTTCAGAATGTGATCCTTACTTCTTATCCTTCTTATCCTTAGCCCTTTACGAGGATGTGTTGGTATGGATTTTCTTGTTAGATAATAGCTTTTTATCATTTGGCCACCTTTTGTGTTCTTGAGCATATAGTATCAGTCTTTTGTGGTAAATCAAAATTTGAAGTTATAGATCTAGTGATTCTTTTATAATGTTAGGTGATATTTTCCTGGTTATGTTTTGCTTTATTGGATGATCAGGAAGAGCTTTGTCAACAGGCTAAATTTGTTGCTAGAAAAGGTGATGAATATTCACTGTTTTGCACATCCATTTCTTCTCTTTGTAAAGATGTGAATGACAGGCTGGACCATGATACCAAAATATATACTCATGATGAGCAGACAACAGTTGATATGCAACGAGTGGATCATTTGGGTCAGGTGAGTTGTATACAAATAGAAATATCTCCTATTTGTTCAGAATATGATCTTTCCTTCTTGTCCTACGACCACAGCATTGTTTGATGATGATCATGTGGCATTTTTGGCTTGTGCGGCAGATTTATTTTTGAAGCTGCTCAATTCAGTGGTCTGAATATTAGTCAACAGCCGTTTTTAATGGTTATATATCTCTCCTTTGGTTTGTTGATGATCAGGAAAAACAATGTCAACAGGATAAAGATGCTACCAGAAATGCTGACGAAGAATCCCTAAATTGCATGTCCAGCTTTTCTCCTTGTCTGGTAGTGAATACGGATGACACCCATGAAGACATTAATTCCCCTGATCACGAGGAGAAGCCAATTCACGTTGAAGGAGTAGACTTTTTGTGTCAGGTAAGGTATATAACAAGGGAGATATGCTATTGTGCTGCTTCCCTTGTGGTATGATCTTCCTGTTGAATTCATATTCTGGTTATCTTTTTTTGACTGTCAGATAACATAGTGGCTGCAGTATTGGTATCTCAATATTTAAACAATAGCAACCTCATTCTCATATTGCTTGGTAATTTCTTGGTTTTGTTTCACTTATTTAGTTAGTTGATCTTGTGGATTTCAGGAGAAAGAGATATACATGAAAGATCACGAAGAAACTGATATAGATCCAGCACTATCATTATTTTGTGAAAGGCTGCAAAATCACATTGATAATGATAAAGAAAAGAATAGCCAGGGGCACATTGATATTGATGCAAAGGAAATGGTCATAGATGATGAAACAGTGAAACATGATCAACCATGCAATCAACCACCATTTTGCAGAGGAAATGATAAGGAAAATAACAGCCAGAGGCACATTAACGCTGATGACAGAAAAGATTTGTTTGCAAAGGAAATGGTTATATATGATGAAACGGTGAAACATGATCAACCATGCAACCAACCACCATCTTGCAGAGGAAACGATCAAGTTAAGAAAAGCATGGTCAACATTCAGACAGCTGAAGTTTCTAACAAGCCTTCTTCGTTTCAATTTTTTGTCTCCTGTGATAATGGGATTAAGCTATTTGTTGACCCTGAAAATTCCAGTTCATCAGAATGGATGAAGAGCCACAATTATGAATTTTCATTTTGCCAAGAGTTGGATGAGCTTAAACATTGTGAGCATTCTGACTTAAAATCAGCAAGCTGTCCAACTATTTGCAAAGTTGATGTGACAGAAGAAAACAGGAAAGTTAAGTCAGATAAGCTAACTGATTTTCAGCCACTGACTTCATATTTTGAGAGGTTTTCAGATCAAAATTCAACTACGTGCTCTTCAAAATTCCCTAGAAGCCAGAACTTTTGTTCCATATTGCCCTTTGCTTTTGCTAAGAAATCAGATGTTAGTAAGGAGCTGAGACGCACTTCTTCATTCCTTATACCCCCACATGGTGCAAATAGAGGCTTGGCTCCTTTCATGACTAAGAAATCAAGCAGATTCTCATCTACTTTAATGTCTCCAAAAAATACAATAAATGTTTCATTCTACCCTGCAGCAATTGGAAACCCACACAAATCTGTTAGCACGCAGGTATAGAGATATTTTGTTGTCCTTTATACTTTCCTTGCTAAAGCTTATATAATAGTAATGTTAGCACCTTTAAAGAGTTTCACTAACCCTTCATCTAATAGTTACATAATTTGATAATGTTTGTCATCTATGTGCATGCAATTGACAGGCTAACTGCTCATCTGAAAATTCTTGGCCAATAAAGGCAGCACCATCAAAAATACAAAATTTGCCTATTAAGTTGGGGACACCGAGAAAAGAACTGTCACTTGCCAAGTATCATCCCAACACAAAAACTGCCTATCCTATAAATGAACCTGCCACTCCATATGCTTTCGTTGAAGCAGTATCTGTAATGACTCCCATCAAAGATGGATGTCAAGATGTCAAAATGTTGGATCAAGACTTGCACAATTATTCTACCAAAAGCCCCCAAAGAAAAACAGACAATGAACACGACTTTCATCTTGCTGAGGTGCGTTGTTTTCCTAAAATGCTAAAAAGGAATAGGAATTTTGATGTTTGCAGCCCCTCCATTTGTTGCAATCAAAATATTAGATGATTTACTTTTTAATATTAGGTGATTGAGCCTCTAGGCCCAGAGATAAATAATTTTTATTTTGTGTAGATGAGGCTCTACGTAGGCCACACTTATCAGGCAAAATTTGTTATATTGCATATTTGGCTATTTATTTTCGTTATATGTGGAGATACAGTATATTTTTTTGTAGTATTTGGGAAATAATTTACTCACTGTTATACTTGATAAATCTTTCAATTTCATTAAAAAATAATCTCTTTTTGAACAAGTGGAGGACATAGAGCTTTCCTTGGGTTTTGTCAAGTTGAGTTAAAGCAAGGTGGAGGTTATATGTAGAAATTTCAATTATAGCTTAGAAAAGTTTGCCTGAAGTGTTGGCTTCCAATTTCTTACAGTTCTTGAGCACTATGAATCCTATATTTCAATTTTTTGCTGGTTATTTTAAATGTTAGCTGCATTTTCCATTAACAGATATGCATATATGAAAGGCGTTTAATGCAATCTTGCAGATTATCTTGATGTATGGATTCTTTAGGGTATAGTTCAGATTAATATTTTAAGTATTGAACTTAACTGATGATTTTAGAAGTCTTTGAGCTCTTGTCCAGGTTAATTCATGCATATTTTTATTTCTTTTCCTGGCTAAAAACCAGAGCTTGATGGATTTTATCTTTTACAGGACTATCAGATTAGTGACAAGAAAGTTGAGAGGTTAGCAATGCCTTGAACCCTCAAAATGTTTTGTATAGAGTACTGTTTAATTTAAAATAAATTCTCAAATCTTTATGTTTTATTTCAGTGTGTCACAGATGAATTCTCCCCATAATTCTCAGAAGCAAATGCACAAGAAAACCCTGTTGGAAGATTTACAAGTTGAAGAGAATAGAATAATTTCAAGGTACAAGGATGAGTATAAGAAGTCTCCATTTACTAAATGTTTACGAGGCATAAAAAATTTAGCAAGAGCTGCTACCATACGAGCAGACATACTAGCCAGAAGAAGGGGATTACCTCTTGTGGGAAATAGTTCTGGATTTCATAATCTTCCTTACCAGAGTCAAAATGTACAAGGAAAAGAAAGCCAGGATGAAATTCTAAGAGTCGAGAGTGGTAATGAAAATGGTGCTTCTCCCCAGGTTTACCGTGAGACAGAGCTATCCGTTTCTTCTATAAAAAGAGAAAGAGAAGATCCAGTAATCGTTCCAAGTGTATACGGAGAAAGATATCTGTCTGTTTCTCATTTAACTCCGGGGAAGGATCCTATGCATGATTTCTGTAATATTGCTATGCCGTTAGCACATAATGGGCCAGTAATAACAAGTACTTCAACAGAAATTACAAGAGATGCTGCACTACAAAGCAGCACCATAATTATAGAATCAAATCCAAAGTTGTCTGAAAGACAATATTCACAAATATCTTCCCTAGCGCATCAAGAGAAACTTACTTCTTCTGTTTATGGATTAATTCCAGGGAAGGACTTTTTGCAAAATATTGGCAATATTTCTGCCCCTTCAGCGTTAGCGGAGCTAGTTATGGCACATGTATCAAAAGGGGTTGACAGGGAGGAGGAGAGACAAAACAACACAAGTAGTGAATATAATCCAAAACTGCCTGGTCGATTCTTGCAGCCGTTAGCAAAGATGCGATTCTTTGAAAAAGCCTTGGCAGAATCTACAGAGAGAACGCAAGCACATAGAAAACAACAAAATGATGTGAACCATCTTTCTGGACAAATGATTTTTTCTGACAATGTTCCCAATACCAGGAGCAACACAGATTATTTGTTGAGTCTAAATTTGGTTAACTCTTGCATATTAGAAGCTGAAGATGGACCTACTGAAAATCAAAAGGTCAGTGAGAGTCAGACCAGACAACAGGAACTATTAAAGACCCCTCTGAGAGGGAAGTCTAAAGAAAAGGAAATGGAAGTTGCCAAGAATAAAGCATTTGTTGAATTGAATGAGAATGACATAAGGAACAACACAGGTAACTCACTAGATTTAAGTTGGATCAACTCTCACATACTGGAGACTGAAGATGGACATAATAAAAGGGTCAGTGGAAGGCAGAAAAGATACCAGGAACAGTTTAAGACTTCTTTGAGATGGAATTATAAAGAAAAGGCAGTGAAAGTTGCTAACGAAATGGCCTTTGTTCAACGCAACGAGATCATAAATTTGAAAAGGGGAATCACAACAGTAAATTAGCTCGCTTCCAAAGGGAATTAGTGCAGCTTTTGGCTTCTCTCTTCTAACAGAAATACCCTTTAGATGAATATTTTCATTCATCATTGTTGACAAGAATGTGATTGAAAACTTTGTTGTCAAACATTGGTACATAAAGACAACTTTCAAAATCTGCTTCATATTCGAAAAGACTGTCATGCCAGCAGAGGCAAAACAGCTTGACGCTACCAGATCCAAAGAATGGACACAGCACGGTTTGATTCGAGGCACAACATACCAGGGAGGAACCATTTTTAGGACTTGAAATGCAATAGCTATGAGAGGGTCCAGCAGCCATTTTTCTTAAAAACTAGCCAAGATCAATTCTTGTCTGATTTTCTTGCATCAAACATGAAAACATTTCAATTACACTTGTTCAAAGCAACTCATTGGAGGTCGTGTGCAACAGAAAATTTTCTGGTGATTGCCAGTTCGACACTTGTAATTGATGTTAAATACCATATAATTAGCATTTAAATATAATTACCATTCCAGTAAGTTATAAATACAATTACCCTTGTTGTAAGTTGAAATAAAGATGATTAGCACCTGCAAAGAACAATTCATGTCTCATTTTCTTGCATCAAGTATATATTTCTTTAAGTAGACAATGCCTGAGACTGAATGAGATTTGATTAGTAATCACAGACCCAAGTATATGCTAAAATAAAAGCATAAATATTTTTATGTAAACTTAAATGGTGAATGGCATTTGGTACGAGATCCATCATTCAAACATGTGATCTTTTTCAATAGTATTTCCATGTGGAAGAGCAGACAGATAGGGATGATGAAGATGGATACTGTTAATTATTTTTATGTTTTTCCTCCTTCAAAGTAATGTATACAAACTTGCATTTTACGTCACAGTCCAACCAAATGCTAATATGGCATATGAGGCTTCCATTGGGAATCTTTTTTTCATTTCTCAACTCCATGACCAAGAGTGGGACTACAACAACCTTGCCATCTGCCTGCACCTGGAGTACATAATAGTTATGTTATGCATTTTATATGATCTGCAGGCAGGATGAAATTTTTTGTGGTGTTTTATTTACTCGACATGTTATGCATGGTTGTGAGATAATAACCAGTTTCATGTTCAGTAGGCAATGAAATGAGCTTCTAATCAATCAAATCCTTTTATCCAACAAAATGAAAACATACATTGAAAACCGATATAGGCTTATGAAACTACATTAAAATTGTTCTAGTTATCATAGTGCCAAACATTACTCATGTATATAATTCTACTAGCAGGGAAACCACATTGCCTACATGACAACAGAACTTTAGCGTTTGCTTCAAGCTGTCGCTCTTTATGGAGCCAGCATTTCCTTCATTAGGGACAGTATCATAGGCTAAGCCGCTTCTGTGAACCAAATCTTCAGTTAAATGCACATTCTTTTTGGTTAAAGTTTGACTGAAATCTGGAATCATCTCATCTCTTTTGTTTCTGGAAATGAATTAACAGTCCTACTTATAATGGATCCTTTCTACAATGATAAAGAGAAGGGTTCACTGAACTTTTTAAGGTAAATACTGACATCCCTTATCAATCACTTGTCATTTGTCTTTCACACATCTGGGATAACCTTTCTACAGTTAATTTTGGCAGGCTACTGTTCTTAATCAGAACCTAGTTGCTTAATTTTTTTCCAGACCAGCTTAGGTTACTTAGGTGTATGCAGTCTTGTCTTTGGATGATGGCCCAAACCAAGACTGAACTAGGGTGACCGCTTAAGATTCATCTTGGCAAGCCACTGTTCTTAGCCAGAACGTAGAACTTGGCAGACTAATGTGTCAGTTGTCTTTGGAACAGCTAGGATAACCTTTGTACAGTTCAATTTTGCATGGGCAGTCTAGGTTGCTTAGGTGTAGACTTGTCTTGGTGTGGTACAGACTATAGTTCAAATCAAGAATAAACTGTGTTATGTCTTGTCAGAATCAACATGATTCCAATTTAAATCCAAATTGAGGATGAACTATTGTATTTCTTAGGGACCTTAAATTTGTTTTTGTAAGATTCCTTGAAATCCTTTTCCAATGAATTACTGTCTTTAACATGTTTAGGTGCTGGTGAGCCTTCCTGAAATGGCTTAACATTTCTCAGAATTACTGTGCCACGCCTTTATCTTAATGTCATTGATTGCAGCTTTTCCTACATCTCTCTCGTTTTTAGCTTGAGATATCGTATATGATATGGAAAAGCAAGATGGAATTTGCATAGACCTTCATGCCACATGCCATTTTTAATAGACTCCAATGTCAGCGTATAAATATGACTCGTGGTCAGCACTTTCTATTATTTTCACTATTTTAAACACGTCTCAGCTGTTCAACAATGTTCTGCAGTAGTTGGCACAGGCCCTGGAATTTGAGGAGACGTCTAATATAGCCATCAGAAACTTAAATCTTATCCGGTAATATTTAGGTTTCTGATGGTTGGATAGAAGTTGGCAGAATGTGATGGGTCACTTTTTTCTGTCGTGAAAATTTTATGATAATTTAGTCATTTCAAGTCTTTTTTCTAACTTCCAAGAATTTTTTTACAATATTATTAAATAATGTAAATTAGAATATTATTTATATTTGCTTATTATAGTCATTTTTTACAATAGGATGAACCATAAAGTATCATATATACAATTTATAAAGTTATAGCACATCATTAAGTAATAAATTTTTATGTTGTCATATAAAGTTTGAAAATGAAGAAATCATCATATAGACCATCAAATTTGTAGCATGGTTGGAATTATTGCATTTGCACTATAAAAGTGTTAAGGTTTAGAAATAGATTTATAATATTAGTTTGATCTATTGCTTTAATTTTTAGTATTTTTAAGATGAAATTCTTATGGAAATCTGCTATCTTTATCCTATTGATGTACTTAATTGTTAAGGTGGCATAATATAAATGAAATAGTCAACATTATTATTGGTTTTGCTTTTTTCGATTTGTATTGTACATTATATATATCTAAACAAATCATTAGTTAAAAAAGGATAATTTGAAAAAAATGTTTGAAGCAGATAATGCAAAGTTTACCTAAAATTTTACCTATGTAAATTTAAAATGGAAAATAAAATTAATAGGCTAAATCATTTACTTCATGACATTCTTTCATTCTGATGATGGATCATTGTGTATGATCCAAAATGTTGATGTTAAAAATATTGTGAGGGTAAAAGAATAATCAACTATCACATTTTTATTAATGAAAAAATTGATGAAATGTATAAAACTAGATGAAGTTTATGCCTATTTTTTTTATAAAAAAAATAGAACAAGAATTTATATGTTTTTTTTTTAAATTTTAAAGTCTATTTTTCATTTGCTGAACAATTGAAAAATATTGCAAATGAGGGGGTCTACCTCTGGCCAAAAATCTATATATAATTTTTTTCCCTTTCATTTCTAAATATGTTTTAGATTACATGTATAGTTAGTGCAGGAAAAAATAAAGAATTGTTTTCGATCTATATTTTATTCGTTAACTATTCAAAATTGAATTTACTTGAAATCGGCAGTTTTTGTTTCCCACCTTCTTTTCCCTATCAAAACTATACCAAACAAAAAAGAAATTATATATTATTGAAGATGATTGTCTACTCTAGTGTTCCATATAATTTTTAGATTTTTCTGATATGATTTACTATTTTTTTTTCCTGAATTAATGTTTTCTCAAAACTTTATATACCTATTTTCAATATTTAGTAAATTTAACATACTTTTTCTAATCAAAATACTATAAAAATTATATTTTCAAATTCTTGATTCTGAGCTCTACAAAAGGGTATTTTTAGTTTTTTTTTTAAATGTTATTTTTCATATAGAAATAAGCTGTAGAATTTGAAAGTTCTGCAATTTTGTAGATTTTGGGATCTTGGCTTACACATGGCATGCAACATTAGATGACTTGGCCAAGTACGAATTGATCTAGTGGGATTCAACTAAATCCTATTCGGTCGAGTATACGTACAGGTTGCCCCTGCGTGAGCGGTCGCGTGCGACACCGTCGCTTGAACCTCATATAAATGAGGATGAGTTTTTAAATTTCAAAATCAAATAAATCCAATTTCAAGTGATTTTTGGAGTTAGAAAGCAGCAATTTTTTTCAAAGGAATAGGAAAGCCTTTTTTTCTTAGGATTGGGAAAGCGATCTTTTTATCAAGGAGTACTAAAGTGATATTTTCATGCATTGAATTGTTCACCTCTCTATTTGAATACTTTGTGCAATGGGAAATAAAAGGAATAGATTGAAATGCCCCGCCAAGGAACCTTAAAGATATTAACCTAAAACATGTTACTAAATTTATAGAATAATTTTTTTTTATCTTAAGAGTTTACAAACAATATTGAATAACAAAGCGGAAGTAAAACATAAAGTCCATATATATATACTAAACACAATCTCAATCATAGATTACAAATCTCAAGGGTCCCTTGACATATGATTACATAAATATAATTTAATCTAGGGTAAGTGCACAAAGATGGGGGACCAAAAAGATGCCACTTTTTTTTTGGTCCCCCATCACGCATAGTGCGTACGCACTAAAGGGCATTTTCCCTATGGCTTGGGTTGCCCAAGCCTTAGGCTTGGGCAATCCAAAATAAAGCACATGCGCCAAATAGGGCACACACGCTTTGTAAAATACTTTTTTAGTGTTTTTCAAAGCACGTGCACCCTATTTGGCACACGCACTTTGAAAAAACCCTATTTAGCTAAAGCTGTGGGTTGGAAAGCTCATTTTGCTTTCCTCAAACCCGCGTTTTCAGCTAAGAAGGGCTTCCCAAGCGCACGCACACTCTTCTTTTGACTTGTAAATCCATTTTTTTCATTCATTCATCCATCAAATGGCTCCACAACGTCGTCAAGTTCGATCCGGAAGAAGAGGTAAGTGTTTTTCTAGCCCATGCCTCTTATTTGTTTTAAAATTTCAGTTTTGTTGCAATTTGTTTTGTTAAAATTTGTTTTTGTTTAAATTTGTTGTGTAATGAAGATTTTAAAATCTAATTTTTTTAATTGCCAAGAAGAAATAATCTCCCTCAACCAAACTCTCCACCAAACCCTCTATCTCCTCATGAAGAACCAAATGAAGAAGCGAATGAAGAAACAAATGAAGAAAATGAACCTCAATTGCCTCCACCAATCAAGAAACCTCCTCTTGGAACACAAAAAAATTTGATGAGCCAAATTGAAAGAGGGCAAAAAGAATTAGATTATTTAATTAATAGGTTAAAAAATTCTAGTGGTACAAATCCCGGAAGGGAAAGACTTGCAAAATCATTAGAAGCAATCTTGACCCACGTAAGCTTGGTTAGTGGGAAAATTAATTTATGGCAAGATAAGAGAGAAGAACAAAAACAATATTATGCAAATAAATTATCTTATGCGGACATAAAAAATAAAAAATCACAAAAGATGACATTTGCAAGCTATTTAAAAAACCAGGGGACACAGATACTCTTAGAACTACAACAAGGAGGTTCCCAATTCATTGGTGCTTAAATGAAGACATTAAAAACAATTTTTGGGAGAGATGGTGGATGGTCTTTGATTTGCCTCCTTGTAACAATCACGAGGTTCCTATATATTTCTTGAGGAAACTCTATTGCGAGTTTGTACTCAAGGAGGTGCCAAATTATTTTGACATTCTGGATTCTCAGGGCAGAGGAGGGGGGTCATCATTTGATTGAGTGGGGGCACATCGTGACCCTAACACACCTAGGGCTCCTATTGGAAAGCCACAGGTGGATCATGTTACTATTCCTTCTGTTGTGAAGGAACATGTAAAGGCAGACACACTAGGCATGATTAGTGCTCTGACATAGACTCTTATTCAGTGTGCCACTCCTTTAGTTGAGGGTGACCATGGGCAATCCTCGAAGAGGCATATTTTTCAGTCATGTGGATGCACCTGCACATTTGGTACTGGCGAGAGAGAGGAAGAGGATCCTGGAATGATGACTGATAGCTTTCTAAATATGACATTTGGCATTGACACACATGCAAATATTTCCAAGTTCATTAAATTACTTTGATCATATTTCATTTATAAAAGAATAACTATTTAATTTAGTATCTATTGATTATGATGAAAATTTAGGGCAAGAGTGTCAATGGCAGTGGTAGTAGAAGTGGCAATGATCTTGATGTCCCCTTCTACACATCGTCGTCAATTCCACAAGTATGTATCGAATAAAACATTTTAATTAACATATTTGATTATTATGTAATTATATGAATAATTGTATCATAACTTATTGTGCATGTGCATTAGACGTTCAATGGTGGACCATCGACATTCACAACAGACAGCGAAGGGCATCGTGCCACTTTCCTTGAGGTATCTTTATTTGCATGTTAATTTGATTTACTTGATTATATTTAATTAATTAATGAATGAATGACTAAATTACTAGACAAATTATGATCAAAATCCAAAGGCACGATGATCACATTCTCACCTGGGTTTGTGAGGTCACCATTGGGTCCACAAGTATATATGTAATAATGCATTATAATTAACATGTTAGTAGTACATTCTTATATGAATGGTTATCTTATAATTTTCCATGTACATGTGCACTAGTTGAATGTTGGAGCTTCGACTTCGACACCGCACACCAGAGGACGCAGTGGAACCTTCATGGAGGTATCATTTACTCATTAGTAGGTTTGTAAAAAATATATGTAATCTTGATAACTGCATAATACTTTTTTTGTTTCATTTTCAGCTTTTGGCATCAAAGACTCCTCCTTCTGTCTGTGATACTTTGGATCGTGGAGTAGCTGCAGCAGTAGCTAGTTCTGAAGCACTGACTGAGGTATGAAAGAGATCACTTAACTTTAATTGTTATTTTAATAGTTTGTATTGAATTTTATAATGATATTCATGTATGTATTTTAATTATTATTTTGATCATTGTTGTAGGGACTTATTACTCCAGATCACCAGCATGCGCCTTCGGTGGATGAACATAGTGACTATTTGCTAGCGGTAAGCGAATATTCAATTTTATGTCATTGTATAATTCAATTTTGATGTATATTAGTTATTGATGCTTAATTTTTTTTTTATCAGCTCGAGCTACAAAAGAGTCTAGATAGGAGGACGAGTGAGCACACTTGAAAGACTACAACATCCACTGCATCTCCATCGATGCGACGATCGAAGACAACTCGGGATTTGTTTTCTTCCCCTAGCGGGAAAGGACTAGATTAGGGATATGGATTGTATGCCTATATGGCATTAGTGGATAATTTTTTTGTATATTGTATAAGTGATACGTTGTACATCCATTTGGCTTTGAGGAAGCCAGTTTAACTGTATTGAATATATTCAATGTATGACATTATTGGACATATATATTTGGCTTCATGCCCTATGAATATTTTTTTTTTATGTTTTAGGTATGTAATTCATGTGTTTGGTGTATTGATGTATACTAATTTATATTTATGTGGATGTCTTATGCTTTGTAAATTTACCATGCCTTATAGTTATGCTTGTATGTTTAACTTGTCGACTGTTCTACAAATGCCAGTCATTGTCCTCAATAACAGTCTATTCCTTGATTGTAATAATAACAAAAGTAATGAAATGAATGCAGAAATGTATAAATATAATATAAGGCAATATTTCTAAGTCACAACCTATCCAAGATCACGTGGAATCAAACATTTATATTCATTGGTGTGTTCCTTGTTCCACAAGACAGTCACAATATAAAGACATGACCTCGAATAGGTGAGGCAGCATATGGCAAGGTTGTCATCTATTGACCCCAATACCAAGCCTATTTTGATCTATGGGTACCCTAATGTTGGCAAGAGTTCTTTTATTAATAAGATTACTACAACGGATGTGGATGTGCAACCTTATGATTTTACAAACTAACTTCTAATTGTCCCCTAACTGACTGATTGTTAATGACAAACACTAGAATACATATTTGCACTCATCCTACTGGTCACCCCGGAGTCATCATCGACATTCGAATGACTGTGTGTGCTAAAAAAGGTTGTCAATAGCATTTATCTGACCATTCAAAGTTCTTGGAATAAACGGTTCGATGCTACGACCGACTATTTGATAGATACGCAATGTTGGCCGTTTGAATTGAGGAACATTGTGAGTTCTGACATCGCCCAAGAATGTGTTTCCAAATATAAATGAACTTGAATCTCTAAAAACCGAGATAGGCTATTGTAGGCCTCGACAACACGGTTTCGTAGCACCTGACAGATTGATTCTACCTCGCATGAGCTCCGAGATATGACCCCGCAAAGATCACTGATTTCATGCTTAAGGGATCTTGAGGGACACTTCGGCCTGGAGTTGTCGGCGGGGTTCAAATGACTATGCGTGGTGAATGAGGTTGCCACTAGCATTTACCTGGCCATTCGGAGCTGTTGGAACAAATGGTTCATTGCTACGACTGGTGGTTTGAAAGATACACAATGTTGGCCGTTTGAACTGCGGAACACTGTGAGTTCTGACATCGACTGAGAATGTGTTGCCACATATTAACGAACTTGAATCTCTAAAAATTGAGACATGCTTTTGTAGGCCTCGACAACACAGTCCTGTAGCACCTAACGGATCGATTTTACCTCATACGAGCTCCGAGATATGACCTTGCAAAGATCGCTGATTTCATGCTTAAGGGACCTTGAGGGACACTTCAGCCTGAAGTCGTCAGCGGGGTTCAAATGATTGTGTGTGGAGAACAAGGTTGCCACTAGCATTTACCCGGCCATTCGGAGCTGTTGGAACAGACGGTTCATTGCTACGACCGATGGTTTGAAAGATACACAATGTTGGCTATTTGAACAAGAGTTAGCAGAGGCTACAAATGAAAAGTATGTTTTCCACTAGTGTTTACCTAACCATTTGGAGCTGTTGGAACAGATAGATTGATGCTACGAGTGACAGTTGGAAGGATATGCAACGTTGGCCGTTTGAGCTGAGGAACACTGTGCGTTCTAACATCGACCGAGAATGTGTTGCCAATTTTAAACGAAGTTGAATCTCTGAAAATTGAGATAGGCTTTTGTAGGCCTTGACAACACGATCCCGTAGCACTTGACAGATCGATGCTACCTTGCACGAGCTCTGAGATATGACCCTACAAAGATCATTGATTTCATGCTTAAGCGACCTTGAGAGACACTTCGGCCCTGAGTCGTTGGCGGCAATCAAATGGCTGTGCGTGGCGAACAAGTTTTCCACTAGCGTTTACCCGGCTAGTCAGAGTTGTTGGAATAGATGGTTCCATGCTACGATCGATAGTTGGAAGGATATGCAATGTTGGCCATTTGAATTGAGGAACACTATGCATTCTGACATCGACCGAGAATGTGTTGCCAAATTTAAACGAAGTTGAATCTTTGAAAATTGAGACAGGCTTTTGTAGGCCCCGACAACACGATCCCATAGTAACTAATGGATGGATTCTACCTCGCACGAGCTCTTAGAAATGACCCTGCAAAGATCATTGATTTCATGCTTAAGCAGCCTTGAGGACACTTTGGCTCGGAGTCGTCGGCGGTGATCAAGCGATTGTGCGTGGCGAACGAGGTTGCCACTAGTGTTTACCCAGCCATTTGGAGCTATTGGAATAGATGGTTCCATGCTACAACTGATGGTTGGAAGGATACGCAACGTTGGCCGTTTGAACTGAGGAACACTGTGCGTTCTGACATCGACCGAGAATATGTTGTCAAATTTAAAAAAAGTTAAATCTCTAAAAATCGAGACAGGCTTTTGTAGGCCCCGACAACATGATCCTGTAGCAACTAACGGATCGATGCTACCTCACATGATTTTTGAGATATTATCCCGCAAAGATCACTGATTTCATGCTTAAACGACCTTGAGGGACACTTCGGCCCGGAGTCATCGGCGGCGATCAAATGACTGTGCGTGGCAAATGAGGTTGCCACTAGCATTTACTTGGCCATTCAGAGCTATTGGAACAGACAGTTCCATGCTTTAGGGATGTATTTCAGAGTTTGGATATATGGGAAGAATGGCTGTGAAAAAGATATTTCTATTTTTCATTCTGAGAAGATCCAGAGTG
The DNA here is from genome assembly GCA_027943335.1 of Chamaecyparis obtusa. Taxonomy (NCBI): domain Eukaryota; kingdom Viridiplantae; phylum Streptophyta; class Pinopsida; order Cupressales; family Cupressaceae; genus Chamaecyparis; species Chamaecyparis obtusa. The sequence continues at coordinate 553,694 of BSBK01005984.1, read as the reverse complement.
ATTTTGAGTCATAGAGGAAATGCCCTGATCCTTCCACAAGTGCTATTCCAATGAGTTCTAATCACTTGAGGGACAAAAAATTATCTGTTGAGTTAAAAATAAAATCAACAGAAGACATTGAAAATGAAGTGAAAATTATCTCTATTATATTACAGTCTCCTATACTCTGCAAGTTTGTTTGATAGGGGTTCAAGAAGATGATCTATTATTGTCTAAAGGATATTTTGGGGTTCTATGTTTTGTTACGTATTTTTTAATAATAGTGTTTAGATGGTTCTTAAGGTAATGTTGCTTATTTTATGTGAAAATTTATTTTGCAGACAACATTGAACACATTTGATTCCTAATGCCTTGTATTTATCCCATGACCCATCCTAGACTCTTAAAACATAATTTAAGCTTGGACAATATTGGTCCATTTACAAACAAATTTTCTATGGTGCAGGGGCACCTAAGAACACACAAGGGTCACCTAGAGGACCTAAGGAGGATAGAGTGAAGAACATGACCAAGGGTCATTTTATCTGATGTAACATGGCATGTAAAGCCATTTTATGTAATGAACAAGGCCTAAAATCATTTTATAGGGTTTTAACTTCTATTTGTTTTGACTGTCCTATACAAGCACAGTTTGGTAATTGATTAAAGATGTAAATTCATTGATCCATCCCCTTTATGTATTTTTTGTCACTCGGGGATGGATCCAAACCTTGTAACTTAGTATTCTAACTTTGGAAATGCATGAAAGTAGAAGAGTTTGCAAGTTGAGAGTGATTGAAGGAGTTTGATGAGTTTGAAGGGTGCATAAGGGTCATGAAATTGGTGCAAGGGTACAACAGTAGACGTTCTAGCCTCTGGAGGGGGGTATTTTATGCATGAATCCATCATAGGATGGTCAAATGATGGTGAATCAACTTTGGTTCAGTTTCTATGGTGCTGGGAGATGAGACATTGGGCGAGCCCTAGTTTCTAGGGGCTTTTGGGACAAATTTGGGGCTTTTACATCTAGAAGTGTCAAATATTAAAATTGATGGTAGAATCCTCTAATTAGAGTCATTTTAAGACACTGTTGAAAGTGGAAAGGTCTGGGAGTGAGTCCTTTATAGGGCTGCTTTGTTAATTGAGCCTATTAGGCCTAGTTGGGAAACATGAATTATGATATGTTGATGATATTTTATTGCCCTGTTTTCCAAATGACCATAAAATAGTTGAAAGAAACCGTATACAAACTCTATAGAATGTGAGCGATCATTACTGATATAAAAAATGATACTCCCTCAATATCTTCCTATTCTCCTCTGTACTGTCTGGTGCATGCATGAATGCTATATGAACAAATATAGCAATCTGTTGAGAGCTGTAATACTTTGCTTGCACCTCATTCTGTGGTTGTAGTGTGTAGTTCTCTGCAAATTCCACAACTAAAACAATGGTATCAAGTGGGAATGTGTCCTTGCACAACTTGAATTGCATATCCAACCATTGCGCTCTATGTGTATGCCTTGCATACTCATAAATAATTTTTTTACAAAAAATGTCCATGAACTGATACAATGGAATTTTTCAATTACTAAATCACATATTTTAGCCTCTTTTCCATCTTTTAGATTGTATGTCATGGTCTTATATTTTCCAAATTCCACTATTTCATTACCGATTGCATGCGTACTCTCCATATGTTGACAAATTGGCAAATGTTGCAAACCTCCGCAATCTATGCATGTACCATTCAAGCATGAGAGCTTGTAAAATTGTTGACCATCCACTCTTTCACATAAAATGATAGATATTAATTCCGTTGAAGATCTAGGTGGGACATTTATGTTACAATCTTGCAAAACATTGTTAGAGTGCAAATCTACACATATTCCTATAAACTTCAAAATGGTTAGAAAATTCAATATGTACCCTACAACATCAAGTTGTGCGTGTGTGATTTATCTTCACATAAAAAGGTTTACACATTTCAAAATATCTCTGACTAATTTTTAATTTGAGGATACATATGCATAAATTTTGCAAAGAATTGTGTCTGAGTTGAATCCAAAAAATGTTTTGGACGTGGAACACGAATTCGACTACCAATCCTCCTTCTTACAACATCTCTTTGATTAGGAGATACCCGTGTATTATTCTTCCAAAATTCTTCAATCAAGGATTTCAAAGCTTCAACAATTGCTTTATCTTTTCGCGGTAGTCTCCTAGAAAATGCCCATAACTCATTGCTATTTGGATCTTCCACTCTTTGACACCTTCCCAGGGCTCTCATTAGATACTTTCTACTTATTTTCAATGTTTTGCTTGTCTTTCTAATGAGTCGATATTTCTTCATTTGAGTTCTTACTGTCATTGATGTAAGTACATGTCATGTGACATTACTATCTTTCATGCGTGATGTAGAACCCGCACTCTCATATGCAGTCATTAGATTCTTTACAATAGATTTTTCACTTGACTCATCCATCATTCTTAGCCCAAGAATCTTCATGATGGGCCTAAATTTCAGATTTCTCATCATTTCAACAAATAGTTGACATCTTCCTGTCATGTTTAAATTCTTAAAAAATGATCTCCAAATATGATTAGCATTTCTTTGATAAGAACGCCTAGGAATCTTGTTAGGCATTTCTTGCAAAATGTTAGTATCAATATCAATCAAATATTTTGGCTTTCTATAAATAATTCTAGGACCATCAAAAACATTATGTGTGAATTGCGTACCATCTTGAGTGCCTTCAACATGAGATGATGTTGTGCCTACAACTTGAGATGTAGATAATGGTGTGCCTACACCTTGGGATGTAGATAATGGTGTGCCTTCAACATGATACAATTGTGTACCTCCACTTTGGGATGTAGACAATGGTGTGCCCACACCTTTGGAAGTAGACAATGGTGTGCTTTCAACATGATACATTGGTGTGCCTCCACCTTCGGAAGTAGACAATGGTGTGCCTTCAACATGATACATTGGTGTGCCTCCAACATTGGATGATGATGTCTCTTGAACTTGGGAACTCATAGATGATGTCCCCGCATCTTCATAATTCAATTGTCTCGTTGCACGCAAGTTTCTCATTCGTTGTCTTTTTGTTTCCAATTCCAATTCTCTCTTACTTTGTATTGATGTTTCATGTTCCTCATCCAAAGAAAAATCTTCTTTTATGGTATCTAAGTTTTTTTGTTCACGAAGTTGTCTCATTCTTTACCTTTTCTTCTCTTTGTCTCTTTCATGCTCTTTCGGTGTTAAATTCTTTGCTCGTTTCCTTGGCATGATGATGATTTCTACATATGAATTGATTGCAATTTTAAAAATATAATATAAATGTAAAATAATAAGTCAAATTATAATATAAAGTCCAAGGGGTTTAGGTTAGTTGGTTGAAGCAATGAGTTCTCATTGTGGAGACCCTAGTTCAAATCCCAAGAGGGACATCTTTGTGACTATTGGTCTTCCAATTGTTGTTTCCAGTGTGGCTGCTTGTAAGGAGCTCATAAACTTGTAAACTATCTACTGTGGTTGTCTCTTGTTGTTGATCGAATAAAATCAAAAATTTTGTAAACTATCTCGAATATAAAAAAAAATTATAATATAAACCTCTTACAATATGATAAATTATAATATAAATTTATTACAATTATATCAAATTATGTATTGCACAAGTCTATATCATACCAATTATAAACCAAAACACTCTTTATTCACATTTGACATGTAAAAAACTAAAAGACTTACCTCAATCGATAAATTTCGGTGATAATGATTGAATTTCATAATTTGATGTTGATTTTTAAACAAAAAGATGGTGCAAATTGATAGAATATGCTTCTTTGTCACTATCAACACCATGAAAAGTGAATACTTGTCAAATAACACACAAAACTCAGACAACACCAGAAAAAGTGGGCCTCTTTCACGAGATCCTTGGCAAAGAAGACCATTTATGAATACCCTTAAATAGGGCGTAGGCCCTATGCAAAACTAAAAAGTGTTATGAATACTCTTAAATAGGGCGTGCACCCTATGTAAAACAAGAGAAAAGGGAAAATATAAAGGGTATGGGGGAGAGAGAGAGAGAGAGAGAGAGAGAGAGAGAGAGAGAGAGAGAGAGAGTATGGGGGAGGGAGAGGGAGAGGGAGAGGGTGATGAGAGAGAGGAGAGAAGGGAGAGAGAGAGAGAGGGTGATGAGAGAGAGGAGAGAAGGGAGAGAGAGAGAGAGAGAGAGAGAGGGTAATAAGGGAAAATATAGAGGGTAGGAAGGTGGGAGAGAGAAAATGTGTGTGAGAGAGAGAGAGGGGAGTGAAAGAGGGTAATAAGTGAAAATATAGAGGGTAAAAAGAGAGAGAGAGAGAGAGAGAGAGAGGAGAGAGAGAGAGAGAGAGAGAGAGAGAGAGAGAGAGAGAGAGAGAGAGAGAGAGAGAGAGAGAAGGTAATAAGGGAAAATATAGAGGGTAGGAAGGTGGGAGAGAGAAAATGTGTGTGTGAGAGAGAGAGGGGGGGTGAAAGAGGGTAATAAGTGAAAATATAGAGGGTACAAAGAGAGAGAGAGAGAGAGAGAGAGAGAGAGAGAGAGAGAGAGAGAGAGAGAGAGAGAGAGAGAGAGAGAGTATGGGGAGGGAGAGAGAGTATGGGGAAGGGAGAGAGATAGAGAGAGTGCTCTCTCTCTCTCTCTCTCCCTCTCTCTCTTACTCTCACTTTGACCATTTCTCATCACTATTTAACTCTATGTCTTAAATAGGGCACATGCCCTATTGAAATCTATGACTTTTATAGGGCGCACACCCTATGAAAGTCATAGATTTAAATAGTGTGCTTGGCCTATTGGGTGTGTGCCCTATAGGGCATACGCGCTTTGTAAGAGATTTGAATTTACCAATCCTAAGGCTTGGATTTGCCTTGGAGATCCAACCCAAAGGCTTGGATGATTGAAATAGGCCTGAGACGTGTTTTCTAGCAAACATACAAAAAAATGACATCTTTTTCTGTGTGCTCCTCGTCAAGTTTACTCATGGCTCAAGAACGTAAAAATCAGACGATGTGATATTGAAGATCTCTTTGTTAGCTATCTAAGCATATAATTTATTTTGAATTCTGATTATGTTAATTTTTTCAACTCTAATTTCTTTTGTGTGTATGTCCATTTTTTGTTAAAAACCAACATGCAGTATTTTGGGCATAGATTTTGCCTCGTTCATCGAATTTTGCAACAAGTTACATTTTTAGAAACTTAACTCCATTCTACACACTTTAAAAAAAAAAGAAAATTTGATTTTCGATTAGTTTTAAATGATTGCTAGGGGGCGCACACAAAAATTTCATGTTTTCAGGATGTGTGCACTTCGTAAATTCATAAAAAATTATACATTCATCAAAAAATTACCAAACAATTCCAGGATAAACTACGTGGTGTTAGCTAACTTCTCACTGGAGTGATTAAAAAAATTCAAAAAAAAAGTTAACATTTTAGGGGGAGCACACCAGACGCTATGTTATATTTTTTGACAAAAAACATGACCACTTTTTGTGCTCCCCCTTTTTGAGGGCCTTAATCTGCACCATTTTCAAAATAAGTTAGTAGTTTAGGAACTAGATTCAAAGTATTACAATTCTTGTTTTTGTCGCATCTTAAAATTTTGAGTCTAACTATCTTCAATTTCTTGTTGAACTTTAGAGTTATCTAATTTTAGGCAAAAAGTGGCATCTTATACCCCCTTTTTGGTCCCCCATCTTTGTGCACTTACCCTCTATTAAGTATAATAATTATCTAAATCTTCTACATAGTATATCATAAATACATCTGTAGAATAAAGTATACATGATCACCCACATCCACTGCACAAGTCGTAGGGTATGCAATTATAACCGAGTACAAAGTATGAATAAAGAAAGAATATAAATAATTCTCTCAAGAAAGATAGAATAAGAAGCAACTGCAACAAGGATCATCAAGCACTGGCACAGGAACATCATATTCTCAAATGGTAAAAGAATCACTACCTCCCGACCTCGTAGAAATCTATGGTTCCACTTCCACTGTGTCGAGGAGATAACATCAGACCCCACTCGAATACAATACCAAAATCAATCATCATGTAATACCAAGAAATGGTTCTATAAGTTCCTATCTCAAGAGTACAACTTAATAACTCAAAGGTATACATATTAACCTAGAGGCAACCAACACATGTAAGAAACCTAAGATGAAATCATGGAGGTGTCATCACATATGTCAACCCCCTTGGGCTAATCTCATTGGATGCTAACTCCCAAGTGTGATTATATGTGAAACCTAAAATACTCTCATGTAGACAATGATAACCAATCATGCTAAAACTCACCATCACTACTAGACACGCAAGCATCTTATCTTGCTCCCATCATTAGCTTATACTAGCACTCAAGGCATGGGCACAAAATCCATTATCTTATTAATTTATTTTTAAAATCCCATTTATTTATATTATCACTTATTTAAGTAACCTACTAAGGATACCCAGGTAGCCACTTCTAGGTTCTGATGTCTCCAAAGTAAGCCACTTCCCTTTTAACACCTAGATAACTTACCTTAAGTTCATAAATCTCAAAACATAACTCAAAGATAATCATGAATCATAACATCAAAATCTAGTTCCAAAGTATCATAGGAACATACATAAACAACTTCCATCATAATAAAATCAAACTTCCATAAGGTTGGGTTATAACACAATTGAATGCCACAAAAGTATGCAAAGCAAACAAACATACACATTAACCCTAACCCTGCCTCTAGTAACAATCCTAAAAGGATGACATAAAAAGATTCTATCCTAACCCATAAATGCAGAAGGAAAAACATACATAAGAATTGAATTATAATAAACTAATTTGTAAAGTACCATTACACAAATTAATTTATTAAATAATCACTAATCTAAACTATAATTACATTATTGAATTAAACTCCAATACTAAGAAAATCAATTTATAATGTTAATTAAAATAAATTGATTCCCAACTTAATAATTACTAAAATAATATTATTTCATAAAAAAATTCTCACTTTAGAAAATAAAATAAATTCCCCTATTTATTAACCAATAAAATGTATTAATTAATAATTAATCACCTTCACATTCTTCTCTAACTAATCATCACCTGCTCTCTGTAATTTCTCTTCTTTATTCTCACACTTTGATCTTCATACACTGATCCTTTTATACTTGATCTAGAAGCGTCAGAAAAGTTCTAGATTCTTCTCCTTAAATGGTACTAGCATTGGTTACATCTCCAATGTATATATTCCACTTAATTTCCATTGGTGGATCTTACCTTGTAATCATGTTCCATCATATTATTTATATCTTACCAAATAATCTTCTTGGAATTTGTAAAATGTTTTATGCTCGGTGTCCAGATTCAATCTATCTAGCATAAGCTATTATGTCAGCATGTTTTATTTGGTAACACATTTTATTCTTACTCGGTAACATGTATACTCAACTCAGTAACTAACTTTCTCTTTGACTTGATAACTCTTGTGACTCGGTAACTATTTGGTGCCTGCCTTGCTTTGCTCGGTACCTGTTTCTTATTTCCCTTTACCAAAACCATCTTTTCCTTTAATGAATGACTTGTTTTCTTTACTGGATGACTTTGAAAATCAATATGACTTTAACAAAACTAATGACAACAAAATAACTCTTTAGGAGTATCAATATTCCCCTTTGGCATTAGTTTGGCATCTTTGTTAAGAACTTCAAAGTCATCAAAATTTTGTGTCCTTAATGAAAATTTGACCATGTATAAACTCTCGGTATAACTTATAACTCCTTATAATTATCCATAAATCCCCTTATGGAAATACTTCCTATATACATAACTATATATGACTAATATTATATCCTCCTTATATACATATATCTATACCCCTTTTTTGACAAATATGCCAAAAAAAAAATTACTTGGATTCAGTGGTGATATCTTGTCAAAAATATATTGGTATCTCTTCTTTCCATCTCCCAAGGATGACTCCCATGATTCCTTCACTGTTTTCAACACCATAATTTTCCCACCAATTTGAGTCGCTAATCCAATCATGCTATCCATAGCACTGATGCCAGGGGTATTCACTAATCCTTTTTCTTTGTGAATATGCTTATGTAGTGATTCAATTTGGGATATCAAAATTTCTTGCAGCTCTAGAAGTTCCATTCTGATCTTATTCTATTCTTTTCTTAGCTCATGTTGCATTCCCATTAAGTGTTTCAACCTTTGATAATAGACTTGAAATGTTCCAGGCTCGGCTGTGACCTTTATCATCTACTCGGGTAGCTCTTTTTCAATAGATTCATCTTTCTTCTTGATATCCTTGGTAAAGTTTGAAATTAAACAAAACCTTTGAAATAATGAAAGAATATTTTTCAACTCATTCTCTAATTTTGTAACCAATTCAGAAACTGATACTTTATCCAATGCAACAGATTGAAGTAAATCTTCAATAATCTTATTCTCCATGTTCTTTTTGTGCACTTGCATTTGATACTCAATGGCCTCTATACCAGGTTCTTTCACTTATTTTACTAGCTCTTCCAATTAATTTAATAGACTTCCCTTCTCATTTATAGTAGCATCAGGTATAATATCCTGCAGTATATCTTTAACACTCTCTAGAACATTTGTCCTTTATTTCTTGTATAGCATTTTATCCTGTGCTACTTTTATTTTAAGTAGATCTCCGAATTCAAATAGCTCTTTAGGGCTTAGTGAGGAGATATCTAGCTTTGGAATTACTATCGGTTGGCTTAAGTCAATTTTTGCTTTCTCATGCTTTATTTTCTTGGACTTTTTCTTCTCAATTTATACACTTTCTCTATTAGAAAACTTAGGGGAATGTGATGCCTTGATTGCATCAGATGTAGTAGCTGTAGTGGTATCCTTAGTTATTTCTTCTCTTTCTTATTCTTTCTTTTCTTCCTTTTTCTCATCTTTCTTCTCTTCATATTTTTCTTCTTTCTTCTCTTCTTCTTTATTTTATTCCTTCTCCCTTTCTTTCTCCTTCTCTTTATCTTTCTTGTCTACATTTTTCTACAGTCATGTGCTCTCGGTAGAGATGACCAACTCAGTATTCTGATCTGTAGTAGTCTCAGTCTCTTTGTTTTCCTCAGTGTCCTTTTGTTCGATCTCCTTTACCTGTTCGGTAGAATTCTCCTCTACATTAGGAGGAATTTCTTTAGTAGCTTCTAAGATAACCTCATTGATCTTAGTAAAATCAACTACTTTTTCAATAACTAGATCTTCATCCATCAGTTTAGCCTTAGATGTATCATCAATTTTCATTTCTTCAGTGTCCTTGTCCTCGATTACCATAACATCTTCATCATGTGTCATTTCTTCTATCAGATCCTTTTCAATGATATACTCAATAATCACTTCATATTTTTCTAGGGTCAATTCAATAGGATCTAACTTACCTTGAGTTACCCTAGTCTTTCTTGAATGGTTAGGAAATAAAATTTTATTCCATATATCATCGGTGTCCTTTTTCACTGCTTCTAGCTCACAGACCATGATCTTTAATGCTCTGCTCTTTACAAGAAATCTCTTCGAGTACTCCTTCAATGACTCTTTAATATCTTATACCAACAACTCAGGTACATTAATAGCTAGGGACATTTCTATTATTTTCTTTTTAGAAGTCATAGCATACTTCCATCTACCATCAATTTTCTTGTGTAGCTCATCAAGTATTCAGTTGGCAACTTCAACCAGAATATTTCTAAATTTGTGCAATGTAAACACAACTTCCTCCTCAACATTTTATTTTTCTTCATCACTCCTTGTTTCATACTTTTCATATTTGATTCCCGTAAAACCTCAATAATTATTGATACTTTCAAGAAATTCATCTAAGTTTTTAGGTTTTGAGGGCTGATTTTGCATAACTTTAAATTTACTTAAATATTCTGATTATGTCTCACTATCTTCTTGTACCTTCATCTTTCTCCTTGATCTACCATATGTTTTCTTTTCCCTCATATATGTCTTAGGATTCACTTTATTTACCTCATATTTCTTATTCTCCCTTGGTGTATAAGTAGACCTTATCAATGGTCTTGATCCCTTAGGGCTAGGTGTTTCCTTTTTCACACTTTTTTTCTTTTCCTTGATCTCAGATGGACTTGTCTTATCTTATTCAATAGTAACACCCAATTTTTTGACAAATTACTTATCATTCTACTTGTTTTTCTTTGAGCCTTAGGTATCAATATACCTAGTTTTATCTTTTCTTTAACCTCTTCATATGTCCCATGCCGATTTTCTCTCTTGTTAATAGGTTTAGCTAATAAAGCCTCAATCTACTAAGATGTAGTGTCTATATCAATTTTATATCCCATTGGCTATAGCTAGATAGTCCTTGGCTCCACAACTTTCACTGTACAAGTGTCGGTATCCACTTCAAAACAAACAATGCCTTAGTGATCTTCTACTAACTGAGGTGGAATTATGAATTTCTTGTGCATTCTGGTTTGGAACTTATTGAAATAGTCATTCATTAAAATATCAAAGTTAACTCCTATACTCTAAATGAATTCATTTATCTATAATATATAATTGGTTTCTTCACACTCCATACTACATTCTCGATTGATGGGAATAATTTTTGAAAGTATAAGAATATACATACCAACAGTGAACTGAACTTCAAAGTGCTTGTATTTTCTTTCCAAATGGTGTTCATATTGTCATCAAACTATTTTAGTAGGATCTCACATAGATCAATATTAATGTTCTTCTTGACTATCTTATATGCAATGTCCACTACTCCACATGGTACACTATCTACTTGGGGTGACTGGAAGATTTAGTAGGATATATCATTACATGACAATCTCAATTCAGGATCTTCAATAGTTGATAATTTGAGACCTCTTCCATCCCATTTAGCTTGTCTCAACTCACACAACTTTTTCTTGTCATTTTTCTTGTTAGCCTTTGGTCTGTCACCGATTGGATATCCAGTCACAATATGTAAGACATATTTTGTGATCTTGACTGGTGCATCAAGCCACATGAATTGGTCATGAAATTGGCTTAATACGATTCTCATCCATTCAGATTTTAATACACTCAGTATATACAGGGTGTGTATTAAACCCTTAGTCTACAAATGGATATGTTCATCCTTAAGCTTCCCATTCTCACAGAGATTCTAGAATGATGTGTTGATATCATCTTGAAAAATTTCTTCAATCTTATAATGAATGAAGGCACATATGTCTTCGATAAAAAATACATTTGGAGGAATTGAGGATAAAGCTCCCATCTTGTCAAGTTCAACAGCTTTAGCTGGAGCTATCTTATACTTCAGATTGACAGGATCAACCTTCTCAATGACAACAAACTTCTATACTTTAGGTGTCATCGATTCAAAGATATAAACACTTGATTGAAGCAGGGTTTTGTTTGAAAATCAACTCAGTCATGCTTTCACAACTCGTGAAAACACTAGAAATCACTTGAATATCCTTGATAGTGCTTAGATATGTTCATTCAAATGCTCAAATGCTCTCAGAAGACTTGTCTTTGCAATGTGCTCAAATGCTCTTTAAAACGTAAGGTAGAAATGAAATAGAAAAGTGGTCTATTTATACCTTTTCCTCGATTAGGGTTTCTCATAGCTATAATTTTAGCATTTAATACTATCACCGACTCCCTTTTACCAATTAAAAAATTACACTTCCTTTCACCGAATGAAACAAAATAACATAGAATCTTATCGATCAAGCATGAAATGTTAACTTCACAACATATATCCATATGTATCTTAGTATTCTTATATGGATATTTTCACAAATGTTAGGAACCAATTTAAGATTGAAATTTAGCTCATAGTTCCTACACATACCTTTGACTGATTAGGTGAAGATAGGTGCACCCAATCTAGAGGATGAGGTGCCATTAATTATTGCAAGTGTAGTTCCATCATCTAGAGACTTCCTTCTCCATGTTTTATTCATCTAATCTCTTATTTCTTCAACATTTACTTGAACAGTTTCATTTGTCTCTTCCTCGATTGGAGCTTTGCCTCAGTACCTACAGTCATTGGATAGGTGACCGACCTTATGAAAGTGAAAACATGCCATTCCAGGATTTTTCCATGACCTTCTATTATTTCTACCATTCATCAATATGCAATTTACTACTATGTGTCCAAATTTCCCACATTTTGTACATGAAATTCTTGTGTTATAGTCCCATGGTATTGTTGAGCCTTGTCGGTTATTTGTAGTATTCTATCGGTTAGGTACCCATTTGATATTCTTTCTTTGTGACCTGCAATCTTCATACTTGTGACCATATCTATTGCAAGTATTGTAGTAACCATTGAATTTTGGCTTCTTTGTATTGTTAGCAATCCTTGATCTACACTCAAATGATTTATGACCATACTTATTGTAGTTGTAACAATATCCATCAAATTTAGGAATGCTCAGCAGTTTACCTCTTTTACTCTTGTAGACATTGGTTGTATGACCAGGTTTCCCATAGTGATAACAAATAGGCTTCTTCAATGGGGTAGTGTTATCTAGGTTGGTTTCTTTATTTGAGGACTCTCCCTTCTTGGTAGTGCTATTTTCAGTAAACCCAAGTCCAGTTGTATCTCTCAGTTGTCTCTAACTTCTAAGTTGTTCATCCAATCTTCTTAATGTTTCTTCATTCCTTTTCAATACTTCATTTGTATCCTTTTCAGATTTCAGTTCATTCTTCAAATGTTCATTTTCTGATCTTAGTCCAACAATCTCTTCAACTTTCCTTACAATATCCTAATTAACACCGATTAACTGATATGTCATATTAAAGTGATTTTTGTGTCAACATCTATATTTCCACATATTTCTCATTTAATCTTTCACTCATTTTCCTTCTTTCATCTTCTATTACTCTCTTATCATCTTTAGATTTTCTCTTTTGTTCCAAGACTTCACACATTCTTACCGATTGAGCTTCTTGTTCCCTCTTCAATGATTTTACCTATTCTATTAGGATTTTGTTCTTTTTAGTTAGCTCTGATATGGAAGCTTTAGATTCATCAGAAAAACTTCCCTCTGATTGTTCTTCAAGTTCTTCAACTTGATCTTGAGTATCTTTCTATTGATGGGCTAACTCCTTTCTCTTGTTAAGTGAATGCTTCAACTCTCTTCTTAGTTCATCAATCTGTTCATTTGCAAATTTCAGTTCCATGCTCATATTCTGAATCAACTTTTCATACTTATAGCTTTACATCTCTCCAGATCTATCCTCTCAAGTAGTTAAAATTCTAAATAAGAGAATTGGCTCTGATACCAATTGTTGGATTAATTATGGAAAGTTAAGTACTGAGAGGGGAGGGGTGAATCAGTACTCCAAATTTTTTTATCAACTTATTCTAAACATTTACTAAATTATAAACTTTGCATGAAACATTAACAAATATAGAAATCAACACATAAAACATAACTCATAACACCATAATTTTTGGTCTCGTAGAAACCCTTGGTCAAAGGAAAAACCTATGCTGGGGATGGTACCCACAATCCTTCTCTACTGTAGTAAAAAGGTTGATCAGTTAGAGCTACAAAATTTATCTTTTTATGATAGCTAACCCTATTAAGAGTATTTATCTTGTTAGGAGTCAAAGACTTATTCATTCTACCTTGCTAAAGGATTTTACAACTCTAATCTAAGAGATGTACCTTGTTAAAGGATTTACAAATTAAGACCAATTAGGGCCTACCCAGTTACAACTCTGATTACAATATAAATCAGCACTAAAAATGTGTTTAATGGTGCATCAGAATATGCTTGTCACACTCAAAATGCCCAATATCATATTACCTCATTCTGCATTTCAATCACAATTCAACTTCTGTACTCAGTAGCTTCAACTCTAATTCACATTCATAGTTCTACTCTAGAATTGTTGTGTTATGTGGTAGCTTCTCTTCTCTTCATCACCTTCACATTCTTCTTTAACTGATCATCACCTTCTCTCTGTAATTTCTCTTCTCTACTCTCACACTCTGATCTTCATATACTGATCCTTTTATACTCAATCTAGAAGTGGTGGAAAAGTTCTAGATTATTTTCCTTAAACAGTGCTATCATTGGTTACATCTCCAATGTATATATCCCACTTAAGTTCCATTGGTGGATCTTACCTTGTAATCATGTGCAATCATCTTGTTTATATATCCAATGATTTACCAAACAATATTCTTGGAATTTGTAAAATATTTTAATCTCGGTATCCAAATTCAATGTATCTAGCATAATCTGTTATGTAGGCCTTTATTATTTGGTAACACATTTTATTCTTACTTGATTAAATATGTTTACTCATCTCGGTAAATAAATTTCTCTTTGACTTGGTAACTACTATGACTCGGTAACTATTTAGTGCCTGCCTTGCTTTTCTCGGTGCCTGTTTCTTATTTTCTTTTATCGAAATTATCTTTTCCTTTATAGACTGACTTGTTTTCTTTATTGATGGACTTTGACAATCAATATGAATTTAACAAAACTAATGACATCAAAATAACTCTTTAGGAATATCATGTAGAAGTAGTTATAAATTGTACACAAATTGCATGGATGAGGCATATTCTTGAAGGTATCAAAGAAATGGTGACTGAACTTGTAACTATTTTTAGTGACAATAAAAGTGCAATAAATATTTTCAAGAATGCAATAATGCATTCCAAGTCTAAGAACATTGCAGTTAAGTATCACTTTCTGAGAGAGAAAGTGAAGGATAAGGAGGTGAAGTTGGAATATGTACCAACAATGGAGAAGATAGCATATATCTTCACAAAACCACTACCTAAGGATACTTTTGAATACCTTAGAGGTAATCTAGGGGTTGTGCCACTACATCAGAATTAAGTTGTTGTTGATGCATCAATCAAGCAGATTTATTGTCAAATATTTCACTGTGGATTGATGTTCATAGGACTACTACTTAGGGGGAGTAGTAAGGAAGGTATGAATATAGTTTTAGCAAATCAAGACTTGGGAATTTTGCACCTTTGGAATTTTGTCAAAAGGGGAGAAGAATTAGTAAAGGGAGAGAGAAACTATGAAAAACAAAGGAGAGTAAGAAACTAAAAATATCAAGAACAAAGAACTATAAATATGTATCAGCTAAGAGGGAGTATTTATTTACTTGGCATTGTTGGTGTTCCCATCAATGCCAAGGGGGAGATTGTTAACATAACTGATGCAGATATTGTTGAACCTACAACTGATTTACAACTAATTGGAGAGATTGTTGAAACAATGATTGAAGATCACATGAAAAGTGGTTGTATAGATATACAATATGTTAAATCAGTATTATGTTGTCATTGATGTCAACTAGTTTCATATTAGTTTGACAAGTACTTATCTTGTAAGTTATCATATTAATACATCTGAAGAATGGTGGAAGATGGTCATAGCAGATGAGGATAAGGAATGCATTGGATAACTTATTGATGAGTCTTTGATCTCATTATATTGACTTTAGTATGTTGTATTCATCTATTATGGAGAACAGAACTGACAGACACAAAGCAGTGTTTGTCGGTAAAATAGAACAACTTAATGTTTACCGAGAATCTCAGTGTAAACACTGACAATAGTATACACCGATGCATTTCTTTGTTAACCGAGGAAAATAGAATTGAACTAAATGATTAGTTTAGCCGACAAAATTGATGAGCTGGATTCGCATGATTTCAAGGTGAAAAGTCAAAGTTTTTTACAAGGATCTACGGCTAACAAAATTCAAGCAAGATCTGACGGAGGTAATTTAAATGTGTTATTGACACATCAGTCAAGGAATCTTAAAGCGAAAAAATTAGTGGATATGATTAAGCGGAAAAGTCTGATGGATGAAAATAAAATGACTTACATGTTTATTTAAGGGAATGAAAATTACATTAGAAAAAAAGGCAGAAGAAGGAGATACTGCAGGAGTAGAGCGTGAACCAGTATTCATGCAATTCTAATCATACAGGTTATTGAATCGAGCTACAGAATAAGAGCTGAGCTACACAAAGGAATAACTGAGCTGCACAGAGCATATTACTAAGTGATTGTAAGTGAAATTGATGTTAAGGTCTGAAGTGATATATTGGTCAGAAATATTTGTAAGAGAAAAACATTGATCTGTAATTTGCAATTTTTTGTATTAAGGCAGATCAAATTACTGTTACTTTCTAATAATTGTAAACAGTGTAAATCTCTTAACCGAGTGGACTTGTAAGTCTTATTTATGTTTCATTCTAACAAGTGAAACATTTTTATCCTGTAAACCCGCACAGTGAGTGATATGGTGGTTGAAAGATGACTTCTAGTGTAAAATCCTCTAACAAGGTCACACTTGACAGTGTGTATTGTAACCTTTAATAGGGTTGGGTCTTCACCAACCTTACTTCAGAAGAGTGAAAATTTTGGGTTGCCGGTTCCTAGGTGGTTTTTCCCTTAACAGGGTTTCCACGTTAAATCATTGTGTTATGTGTTGATTGTGATATCTGTTTGCTATCATACTTTAGATTTTAGCTATTTGGTTTAATCAGTAATTAGTAAGAGCCTTAACTGAAGATCGGTAAAAACACTGACAGTGAATCATATATTTGTTTACCGACTGACATAAATTTGAGAAACAATATTTTGGATTATTCATTTTTTTTTGGGACTGGGATAACTGATTCACCCCCCTCTCAGTTATTCTAACAATTGGTATCAGAGCTTATTGGTTGCTTGGAACAGAGTTTTAAGGACTTGAGCATAAAGATCTCAAAATGAGTAAGAGGGAAGTGCCTAGATTGAACAAAGATAACTTCTTAGTATGGCAACAAAGAATGAAATTGCACATAGCTGGAATTGGTGGAGATGCACTACATTTTATGACAATTGGCTATAGCGAACCAACTGGTCCTCTGACTGTGCAACAACTAAAAGACAAGCATGATCACAACATAACAATGATGGAACTTGTTGTTGCCTGTACCGATGTTGAATTTGAAGAAATCAAAGGGATGACTACTGCTAAGGCAATGTGGGATAGATTAGCACAAGTATACAATGGTAACACATCTGTCAAAAGAACAAGAGCAGAAAGCTTGAGAGGAAAATTTGATGAAATGAGAATGAAAGAAGGAGAAAATATTGTTGAATATTCTAACAGAGTAAAAGAGGTAGTTTATGCAATAAGAGCATCTGATGGAACTATTGAAGAAGAGACTATAATCAGAAAAATCCTTAGAACCTTGCTACCTGTCTATGCAATCAGAGTATCGACAATTCATGAGAATTGAGACACATTCAATCTTACACTTGATACCCTGATCGGTAAGCTTACTACTTTTGAATTGAACAACTTTGATAATATTGTTGTACCTTCTGTTGAGTCTGCTTTCATGTCTTCTCTGAAGATTAGCAAATCTAGTAAGAAACATAAGAAAAATGATAGTGAAAGTGATACTGATGATGAACTTAATGAGCTTGAAGCACTGATGGCCAGAAAATTGCCGAAAGGGAAAGGAAGATATAGAGGTAAGTTACCCTTGGCATGTTTTAACTATAAAAAAGTCAGTCATATTGCTGCTAGATGTCCTCAGAAGAGAAATGATGATGATGAACTGAAAGATAAATCTGAAGGAAGTTATGGGAGAAGAGTTAACAGAAGCTACCAACACCATAATAGAAATGATCGAAAGGACAAAGGTAAAAAGGCTTGTTATATAGCTGAAGATACTAACTCTGAGTTTGATTCTGATGATGAAGAGGTAGTGTTTGTCACAATGAAGGAAGATTCAGAAGAAGATGAAAAACAAGAAGAATCAGCCCTAATCTCAAGGATAAGCAAGAATGAAACATGGATCATTGACAGTGGCTGCACACATCATATGACAGGTGATGTAGATAAATTTGATGAATTAGTTGAATATAATGGTGGATCTGTAAGAATGGGAAACAATGCCCCATGCACTGTGAAAGGTAAAGGTACCCTTGTAATTAATGATAGAATAAAATGTGAGAATGATTATTGGGTATATGGACTGAATTACAATCTGTTAAGTGTGGCACAACTAAACAATTCAGGTCACAGACTGGTGTTTGAAAACAAAAGGGTGAAAATATTTGAAGAAGGAGGAAGACTTGTTGGGACTGGTACTCAAACTAGAGGTAATTTATTTCATCTTGATATTGATAAGTCTTCTTGCTTACTTATGAAGGATGAATATGCTTGGTTATGGCACAAATGGTTATGTCATGTAAACTTTGATAATATGATCCAAATCAGTAGAAAGAAAAGAGTTAAGGTTTGCCTAACTTATCTAAGCCTGATCATATTATGTGTCATGAATGTCAAAAGGGGAAAATGACAAAGTCTAGCTTTAAGAGTAAGGACTTCTCAACAAAGAAAATTCTTGAATTGGTTCATACCAACTTATGTGGACCTATGAGAACACAGAGTTACTATGGTGATAGATACTTTATTCTCTTTGTTGATGATTACACTAGACTAATGACAGTTATGTTTTTGAAAGAAAAGTCAGAAGCCTTCAAAATGTTTAAGTGGTATAAGGCTAAAGTAGAAAAAGAAACTGGAAAGGAAATCAAATGTCTTAGATCAGATAGAGGTGGTGAATTTATATATGATGAATTTACTAATTTCTATAATGAACATGGAATTCAAAGACAAGTTTCAGCACTAAGAACACCATAGAAAAATGGCATTGCTGAGAGAAGAAATAGATCAATAATTGATTGTGCTAGAACATTGATGATTCAAAAGAATGTCACTCAAATTCTAGAGAGAAGCTGTAAGCACAACAGTCTATGTGCTTAATTGAGTACAATTGAAGAAAGACTCCAACCGAACACCCTATGAACTTTGGTTTGGACACAAGCCCAATGTAAGTTACTTTAGAATCTTTGGTACTAAATGTTTTATCCTAAAATATGATAGGAATGGTAAGTTTGATTCCAAAGGAGATGAAGGAATGTTTTTAGGATATTCTGCCCAAAGCAAAGCTTACAAATGTCTAAACAAAATTACTAACAAGATTGTTGAAAGTGTGAATGTTCGTGTTGATGAATATGATGATAAGATCACAGATGAGCAGATGAAGGAACTAGAAGATTACAAACAGTTCACTTACTATGAGTTTCCTGAGTTTCAACCAAAGACACCACAGACTATGTCAACTGGTCAACAGATAAACAATGTACCACAACTGACAGAATCAACAGAACATACCGATGATCAAGGAGGAGCTCCTGAGCAAGCAAATGAACCAGAATAGGATGTACAACAAGATGAAAAAGAAAGAAGAGCTAGGATACTAGCAAGATTTGTCAGAAGATATCATCCTAAAGATCAGATTATTGGAAACAAAGATGCTGGAATGCAAACAAGAAGCAAAACAAGACAAGGTACATGCTTAGTTTGTGAATATGAGCCTAAGAATGTGAAAGTTGCTTTAGATAATGATGAATGGGTTAAAGCAATGACTAAAGAGATTGAGAAAATAGAAAAGAATAAGACTTGGACCTTAGCACCCCGACTAAAGATAAAAATGTTATTGGTACTAAATGGATTTTTAGAAACAAGTTGAATGAGAATGGAGAAGTAACTAGAAATAAAGCAAGACTTGTATGCAAAGGTTATGCACAGGAAGAAGGGATAGATTATGGTGAGATATTTGCACCTGTTGCAAGACTTGAAGGTGTCAGAATGTTACTGGCATATGTTGCACATAAGAAATTTAAGGTATACCAAATGGATGTCAAGTCAGCTTTTTTGAATGGAATACTGGAAGAGGAAGTCTACATTGAACAACTAGAAGGATTTGAAGATCCAGACAACAAAGATATGGTTTGTAGGCTACAAAAAGCACTGTATGGATTGAAACAAGCACTCAGAGCTTGGTATGAGAGATTACATACTTGTTAAGTATTGGCTTTATCAGAACTAGTGATAATAGTAACTTGTATATGAAAGGTAACACTAATGATACTATTATCATAGCTGAAATATTTGTTGATGATATAATTTTTGGAGGTAGAGATATTGTATGTAAAGCATTTGCTGATGAGATGCAAAAGGAATTTGAAATGTCAATGTTTGGAGAGATTAAGTTCTTTCTAGGACTGCAGGTGATTCAACATAGTGATGGAATCTTCATCACTCAATCAAAATACATAAAGGAGGTATTGAAGACATTCGACATGGAAGATGCAAAACTAGTGGGAACACCGATGGCTACTGGATGTAAGTTGACAAAGGAATATGAGACTACCAAGGTAAATCAGACACTTTACTGA
The DNA here is from genome assembly GCA_027943335.1 of Chamaecyparis obtusa. Taxonomy (NCBI): domain Eukaryota; kingdom Viridiplantae; phylum Streptophyta; class Pinopsida; order Cupressales; family Cupressaceae; genus Chamaecyparis; species Chamaecyparis obtusa. Next base: position 533,356 of record BSBK01005984.1, on the reverse strand, counting down.
TCCATGATTGGTAAGCTAATGTATGTAGTTCACAGTAGACTGGATATAGCTCATGCTATTGGTATAGTTGCAAGATTTTTTGCAAATCCAAAAGAATCACACATGATAGCTACAAAAAGGATATTGAGATATCTTAAGAAGACAAAAGATTATGGTTTATGGTATTCAAGAGATGGAAAGTTTGAACTTAAAGTCTACACTGATGCTGACTAGGTTGGGAATGTAGATGACAGGAAAAGTACAACTAGAGGAGCATTTTTCTTTAAAGACAGACTTGTAACCTGGACAAGCAAAAAGTAGAGTTTTATTTCTCAGTCAATAGCTGAAGTTGAATATGTTGCTGCTGCAAAAAATTATTCAAACATAGCCTATATCAAGCAAGTGTTAGAAGGAATGAATGAGATAATCACTAATCTAGTGACTATATACTGTGACAACACAAGTGCTATAAACATATCAAAGAATCCTGTAATGCACTAAAAAACAAAGCATTTATCAATTAAGTATCATTACTTAAGGGAACATGTGTAGGAAAAGCAAGTTAAACTGGAGTTTGTTACATCAAAAGAACAACTTGCAGACATTTTTACAAAGCCTCTGCCAAAAGATGCTTTTGAATATTTGAGGAATAGACTCGGGTTCCGTCCCCTGTCTATCGGTCACTAAGGTGATTTGGAATGCTGCATCAGCCCATTATATCAGAAGATCATTCATGTTGATGCTAGCATAGATCTCACTTTGATTAAGTTCAAGGTTGTGATTAAGTTTGAAGACCAGATGGAGATATCAGTATACCGAGATACAATGAAGTAGACTGGACAACAAGGATGTTTTTTTGTTTTGTCCATTTGGCATTGTTGTCAAAGGGAGAGAATAAGCAATATGAATGAATTCAAATGGAGAGAATAAGCAAGATATGAACAAAGAATAAAGGATAGGAAAGAGATATCTATCTAAGGGAGAGTTAAGCTAAGGGAGAGCTTATGATATATAGATTTGTAGAGTATATGTATGGTATGTGTTTGGTACATTCATATTATTAGAGTTTCCATCAATGCCAAAGGGAGAGATTGTTGAAACAGTGATTGAAGATCACATGAAAAGTGGTTGTATAGATATACAATATGTTAAATCAGTATTATGTTGTGATTGATGTCAACTACTTTCATATTAGTTTGACAAGTACTTATCTTGTAAGTTTTCATACCAAGACATCTGAAGAATGGTGGAAGATGGTCACAACAGATGAGGATAAGGAATGCATTGGATAACTTATTGATGAGTCTTTGATCTCATTATATTGACTTTAGTATGTTGTATTCATCTATTATGGAGAACAAAACTAAAAGACACAAAGCAGTGTTTGTCGGTAAAATAGAACAACTTAATGTTTACTGAGAATCTTAGTGTAAACACCAACAATAGTATACATCGACACATTTCTTTGTTAACCGATGAAAATAGAATTGAACTAAATGATTAGTTTAGCCGACAAAATTGATGAGTTGGATTCGCATGATTTCAAGGTGAAAAGTCAAAGTTTGTTACAAGGATCTACAGCTAACAAAATTCAAGGAAGATCTGATAGAGGTAATTTAAACATGTTATTGACACATCAGTTGAGGAAGTTTAAAGTGGCAAAATCAGTGGATATGATTAAGCGACAAAATCTGATGGATGAAAATAAAATGGCTTACATGTTTATTTACGGGAATGAAAATTACATTAGAAAAAAAGGCAGAAGAAGGAGATACTGCAGGAGTAGAGTGTGAACTAGTATTCATGCAATTCTAATCATACAGGTTACTGAACCGAGCTACAAAATAAGAGCCGAGCTACACAGAGGAATAACCGAGCTATACAGAGCATATTACCGAGTGATTGTAAGTGAAATTGATGTTAAGATCTGAAGTGATATATTGGTCAGAAATATTTGTAAGAGAAAAAAATTGATCTATAATCTGCAACTTGTTGTATTAAGGCAGATCAAATTACTGTTACTTTCTAATAATTGTAAACAGTGTAAATCTCTTAAATGAGTGGACTTTTAAGTCTTATTTATGTTTCATAATAACAAGTGAAACATTGTTATCCTGTAAACCCGCACAATGAGTGATATGGTGGTTGAAAGATGACTTCTAGTGTAAAATCCTCTAACAAGGTCACACCTGACAGTGTGTATTGTAACCTTTAATAGGGTTGGGTCTTCACCGACCTCACTTTAGAAGAGTGAAAATTTTGGGTTGCCGGTTCCTAGGTGGTTTTTCTCTTAACAGGGTTTCCACGTTAAATCATTGTGTTATGTGTTGATTGTGATATCTATTTGCTATCATACTTTACATTTTATCTATTTGGTTTAATCGGTAATTACTAAGAGCCTTAACTGAAGATCAGTAAAAACACTGACAGTGAATCATATATTTGTTTACCGACTGACAAAAATTTGAGAAATAGTATTTTGGATTATTCATTTTGTTTTGGGATTAGGATAACTGATTCACCCCCCTCTCAGTTATTCTAACAGATATAAGTTGAGTATGTTATGGTATGTGTTTGATACATACATGATGTTAGGTTTATCCATTATGGTGTAATCATTGATGTCAAATTGTGGTTTTTTGGTTGATAATATGCCCATTATGCTAATGTATCTTGAAAAGGTTGGATCTAGATCCTTGGTAAGAGTTAGAGTGTGAAATCATAATGGAAGACTAAGTGATGTCTCTAGATGTTATATCTATGACCAAACAGGTTTATCATATGTATAATGTGACTTATGATCGATTGATGTTTAATAGGTCAACATGAATAACATCATGTAGCCAAGGAGGAATGATTTGATGATTATTTCAAATAGGTTTGGATTCAAGTGTTTTAGTTCAGGATATGTTATCTTGACTATGGAGTTTTTTATGCAACCACATCATGATTGGTGACTGAGAGACAAAGTTTTAATGGATAGAAGTGTTGGAATTAAGTATGATTGTCATTAGTGACAACACTTATTCAGACTCTTCGTGCTTACCGAGAAGAACAGTGCTTACCGAGCATAATAGTGTTTACCGAGTAGAACAGTGTTTACCGAGCATAACAGTGCTTACCGAGTAGAACAGTGTTTATCGAGTGATGAGATGAGTAGCATTTACTGAGTGCCAGCACGGTAAATAGGGAATTCAGTCTCTACCGAGTGACACTATATCTACCGAGTCTCCAGTATATATAGTGTTCGAAACTACAACCGAGTGGTTAGTATGGACTGTGCCTCCACTTCTACTGAGTGCATGACGATGCCGAGTAACGTAGTGGATGTCGAGTATCAGAAAGTCACCGAGTTAGTTTGCAATAACTGAGTCAGTATATTTGGGCCGACTCAGTAATATTTGTGTTAGCTTGTTTAAGAGCTGACTTTGTAATTATTTTGTAATTGTTTTGGATTGATATATAAACAATGTTTTATATCATATCCAAGGTGTGAAATAGCGAAGTATAAAGAGGAGAGAAAGGCAAAGATAAGAGAATTACAAAGGGCTATAGCAATATAAGAAGTAGCAAAGATCTATCCATCACAGAATGTGATCAGTACATCAGAGAATCTCAATCAGCAAGTACAGTTGCAAGTAACAGATCTACTGTTTCATCCTAACAGGTGAATCAGCTTAAAATCCTTTAACCAGGTAGAATTAATAGTCTTTGTAAAATCTCTTAACAGAGTGCATACTTTATTGTATGTTTGTAAATCCTCTAACAAGGTGGACCTAGCAGTCCTTATTGCTCCTAACAGGGTAGATCATCAGAAGTGATCATTGTAAGCCTTAACCGGAAAACTTTATACTGCAGTATTGAAGTTTTGTGGGTATCATCCCCACCCCAGTTTTACTTCCTACTTGGAAGGTTTCTGGGTCACCAAATCTCTATGTTCAAAGTGTTATGAATGTTTTATTCTTTCTGTTACTCATGCATGCAGTCAGATTATCAATCTAATATTATTAAGATCTGAATTTGTTAAAAGTTTTGAAGTTACTGATTCACCCCTCCCCTCTCAGTAACCTGGATAGTCTTGAATATTTCCAACAATTGGTATCAGAGCTTTGTGGTTCTCAGAATAAATTTTGATAGCTTGAGAAAAGATTCAGGACAATGGAGATATTCAAACTTAACAAAGTAATTGAGAATGAAAAGCTAGATCTGGAAATGGCCTTAACTCAACTCAAAGAAGCAAGAGAGCATCTTGCCCTTTCCCTAAAAAGAAGGAAGGAACTTGCAAATCAGATTAATGACCACCAGTATGTTGAAGAAAAGATAGAAGACTTTTTCCCTTCAAGCAGCTCAGATGAAGCAAACAATGCAATCAAAGAACTTCTAGAAAAGAGTGGATCTCTGCAAGAAAAGTAAGAAAATTGAAAAGAGAATAGGAAATTCAGTCAACAAGATTTTGTGAAATTTTGGAACAAAGAAACAAGATGAAAGATGAAATAGATGGAAAGAACAATGAAATCTAGAATCAAACCCTTCAGCTAGAAAACCTTATTGATCAAATCTCCAATGCAAATGAAGAAATCTTGACTCTGAGATTAGAAAATGAAAATATAAGAGAGGAGCTGAGATCTGAAAAGCAAATCAATTTAAGATTGATGAGTGACCTAGATGCTGAAAGGAAAATCAATGAGAGAATGTTGAAATCTCAAGAAGATATGAATCAGGTGTATGAACGAAACCTTCATAGGCAAAAAGGAAAAGTAGGACTTGGATACAAAGAGGAAGGTGAATCCTCCAAAAAAGGTACTCAAAAGAATCAGAAACCTACTTGTAATCACTGTGGAAAAATTGGTCATACTTCAAAAAAATGTTGGAGCAATGGAAAAGCAAAATTCAATGGAAAATGCTACAATTGCAATCAGCATGGTCATAAAGCAAATGAATGCAAGGAGAAACCAAGATTTAAAGGCAAATGTCACAAATGTAGAAAACAAGGTCATAAGGCATCAGAATGCAGAACTAAAACACCCAATCCAGCAGAACAAATTATTAAAGCAATGTTTGGTTGGGATTACAACACTTGGTGTAGATGTCATTACTGTAGAGAATATGGACACATTGGCATGAATTGTGTAAGACATCACTTGAGAAAAAGGGATTCTACCATAAGATGTTATAATTGCACTAAGCTTGGTCACATAGCTAAAAACTACATGAATTTAGGCAAAGTTGAAGATGAAAAGAAATAAAAAGAAAATAGCATCAGGAAGTAGATGAGACAAAAGTGGATTCCTAAACCTACCGAGAAAACCAGTCCAAGTAATGAAGTCACTCATGAAGGGAGTGGCTCTATGAACTCTAACTAAGTCTCCAAGAAAGCACTGGAACTGTATCTTCATAGACATATTCCAAAATAGTTCCTGAACTGAAAGGAAGAAAGATCCAAATCAATATGCAAGATATAGCAGGATCACAAGAAGGTCAGTATCAGTTACCACTGAGAAAGGTCGGGAGTAACCTAATTTCATTTGGTTACCGAGTAAGGTCAGAGAAGTATGAATTTGTATGTTCTCTGAGTTGCGGAATCTTCACCGAGCATTTAATGCATAGTGGATGACAGTCTGTCGAATTCAATACCCTAATTCCTATGGAGCATTAATGACAAAGTTTTAACAAAAATCATGAAATCAAGTTCATTCTTCACTGCGAATATCAACATATTGAGTAGAGAAATTTCTAGTACAATCAAGCGATTTGAAGCAAAATTTTGAAGCAGAAATTTTTCTACCGACCTACCATGGCTTCATCCAGCACCAAAGTAAAGAAAGGTTCAGAAATGTTAGTTCATGGAGAATGGAAAGCACCGGATTTCAAACTTGTGCCCACGGTTGCAGAAACCCTAGATCTGAGTGGAGCTCAGTCTCAAATTCCTCCAAAGGTACTTCTTGTAAATGACATTCGTAGTCATTTTAGAGGTACAATTCAAGAAATTGGAACCCTAGAGATAGATGTTGTTCGTGATGAATTGTGTGTTGATGGTGTTCTCAAACCGGGACATAAACATTTGGAAGATAAGGGTTTAACACATATCACCCACTTGCCTCGGGGTTTCCAGATAAAATGGATTATATTCTAAGCCGAGTGCATGAAGGTAAAATTTGGCTTGAGCAACTAGTGGAAATAACAAAGAAGATGATTCACCAAATCACTGGTCTTCCCATGCTTGCCAAGGCTAAATCTACAAAAACCCTAGGTCGGGTAGAGCTGGAAAAGAAAACCCTAGCCGAATGGGATGGTAGAGGTATGAGAATTAACAACATTACCGATGTAGAACTAAAATTTGACACATATGTAATAGCTCACAAGATATACAGTTCAAGTCGGTAGAATAGTGTTCCGTGTGAAGCAGTTGACCTAGCCTATAAAATTGTGAAGAACAATCTGTCATTTGACCTAGCAGATCTTTTGTTGAAACAGTTCAACAAGAATATGGAGAGCATCCAAACCTCAAAGAAAAATCCATGTAAGTTTGGCTCACTGTTGGTTTGTTTATTTTTCTATGCTCAAAATTTTTTCGCATCAAGAGGCATGGTAAAATGGAGAAAGGATGTGCCTATTCTTTATCAGATAAATGAGTATATTGCAGAAATGGGTGAGAATTTTACAAGCATAATGGATAACTATTTCGAATCTTTTAAGGAGAAGATGAATAACATATTCTGGATTTCACTAAAGTTGGTGGAAGATTATAAAGATGATGTTTGTTTCATGGTTGATTGTGATAGAGTATACATTCAGGCAGTAAGGCCTAGGATTGTATGGGTGAAACCTCTTCCTTATGAGGTAAACATTTATGAAAAAAAGGATATAATTGAAGCCCTAGTAAATCAACTTGTTGATCCAAAGGCTCCATACTTTGGAACATATGATGAAGCTAAGATAAGAATTGAGCTAAGCATAAAACTTCCACAAGCGGTTAGAAAAGGCAGAAAGAGGATGGCCAAGATGCAATCTAGCACACCTCTAATGTTAACCTAGGGCATAGGAGAAGATATTGTAGAAGAAGAAGAAAAGGATAAGAGTAAAGAAGAAAAGGATGAGAATAAAGAAGAACAAGTGCCTGTAAAGAAGAAAGGAAAGGTAACTATCACCAAGGAACCCGAGCAATCCACTGTAGTATTCACAAGGAAAAGATCAAGGGGCAAGGTAGGTAAAATCAATGATGATATAGTACTCAAAAGGCCTCCTCCCTCATTTGAACAAAAGATTAAGGATTTGAGGGTAGGATCTGGAATTTCAAATTTCAAATCTCTCAAATATGAAATTAAATCAAAGGCAGAGTAGCAGGAAATAGAAGATGCTGTTATTGAGAAAATGGGAAAATGGAAGTACTCACCTGATGATATGGCTTCTCAAATTCTAGGTGTTCTATTGGATAAAGTCAAGTTGAGATGGTCCAATGCAAGACAAACTGTCAAGGACATATATGCTCAAACCTTAAGATAGTTGATGCCAAGTTTGAAAGATGATGGAATAAATAAGGCATTGATAGAAAATGAGCGCAAGATAACACTAAAATTCAACAGCTGTTTGATTTTGATCAAAGATATAGAGTCGGTTGTGAAGAGTGCAAATTCTACTTGGAAAAACATCTATCATCTTCACAAACTGAGTATTGAAACTGTGATAATTAAAGATATTGAAGATGACAGTGATGAAGAAGAAGAAGAAGAAATAGTTCAGATTGATAGTTTTGTGACAGAGGAAGCAGGGAAAGAAGCTACTGAGGAAGACGAGAAGAATGTTGAGGAAGATGATCCAGTTTGGATAGCTGCAGAGGTAATTGCCTCACTTCCCCACTCTCCAGTAAGAATTGCTACATCTAGCCCAGAGAAAACTTCAAGTGTGATTGCAACAACTCCCTCAGATACATCAAATGTCCAATCATCACTAGCAGAGCTCAATGTATCAATGACAGAAGTGGCTACCACTTCATCTACTGAGCTTTAGCCTCCTTCTTCCACCAAGTTGCAGTCTTTTGTACCTTCTTCAAATTTGAGTTTTTCAGTAGTAAGTACTTTAGATTCTACAGTTGTAAATACTTCAGTTTTTGATTTATCAAGTATTCCAGTTAGCATCCCATCAGTCAGAAGTTTATCAGTTTTCACTACAAGTCCTACTGTGTCTACAATAATTTCTATTACAAAGGCAATAAGTATAAAGACTCAACCCGAGTACAAAATTTTTGAGTAAGAGTGTAGTAGAAGGTATAGATCTAGATGAGGAGATACAAATTCCCTAGCTAGATTTTGCAAACCTCACTGTAGATCAAATGCAAATAGTTGGTGAACTCCTCCACAAGAAAGCAACGCAGAAGAAACTAAAAGAAGAAAGAGATAAGGAATATAAGATCATTGAGGATGCCAAGAACATTTTGACAGAAGCTATAGGTGTTGAAGTTGATTCCTCTCAACACATTTTGTTGCAGTTGGCAGAAGCAATTAACAAGTTTAATGATGATTCCTCTAGAACAGACAAGTTGCTTGAAAAGGCTGAGAAGAAGTTTGAAAATGAAGTGCTTGAGCACATTTCTCAGCAAATAGCTATCAATCAGGTAGGGTTATCTTCAGTTTTAACTAGCATTGAGTCCTCCTATTCCAAGGTAACATCTCTTTTTATCAAAATCTATAATGTTGCCGAGTTCTCAAAGGAGATTAAAGACAAAATAAATAAGATTGATGAGGATCTGAAGATCAGTGCACAAAAGTTGCAACTTGAACCTAGTTCAAGCTCTACACATCAGATGACAGTCAGATTCCTATCTGATAAGTAGTCAGAGTTATTGAAAGAAGATGCAAGGATCGGATTAACATTAATAGATATTCAGAACATGATCCTTCCCATCATGGATACAATACAGAAGCATATTGCATACTCAAAAACATTGATCCATGACAATCAATTTTCAATTGCAGATCACATGATTGAACTCTCTGCAGAAGTCCAAGTTGCACTCCATACATGCAAGATTCTGCAAGAGAATTGGGATAGAACTCTAGCACTAATTAGAAAGGTGCATTCTGATTTTCTCTCACATTTTGGTATCTCCATGTAAAATATTTGTATATACACCTTTGGCATTATTTCCAAAAAGGGGGAGAAAGTATATGAGATATGAAAGGGGGAGAAAGTATAAATAGGAAATATGAGTATGAGGTGAAATAAGATATTTGTATATATACTGTATAAGGGAGACATGAAATGTATATACAACAGTATGACAAAAATAATTTTTTTTTGAATAATAAAAAACCAGTGTCAGCATGATTGTGTATATAAGTTTTGGGCATTAAGTGTTTTTGTCACTAATGCCAAAGGGGGAGATTGTTGGCATTAAGTATGATTGTCATTAGTGACAACACTTATTTAGACTCTGCATGCTTACAGAGCAGAACAGTGCTTACTGAGCAGAACAGTGTTTACCGAGCAGAACAGTATTTACCGAGCAGAACAATGCTTACCGAGTAGAACAGTGTTTACTGAGTGATGAGATGAGTAGTGTTTACCAAGTGCCAGCACGGTAAATAGGGAATTCAGTCTCTACTGAGTGACACTATATCTATCGAGTCTCCAGTATATACCATGTTTGAAACTACAACCGAGTGGTTAGTATGGACCGTGCCTCCACTTCTACCGAGTGCATGACGATGCTGAGTAACGCAGTGGATGCTGAGTATTAGAAAGTCACCGAGTTAGTTTGCAGTAATCGAGTCACTATATTTGGGCCGACTCAGTAATATTTGTGTTAGCTTGTTTAAGAGCTGACTTTGTAATTATTTTGTAATTGTTTTGGATTGATATATAAACAATGTTTTATATCATATCCAAGGTGTGAAATAGCGAAGTATAAAGAGGAGAGAAAGGCAGAGATAAGAAAATTACAAAGGGCTACAACAGTATAAGAAGTAGCAAAGATCTATCCATCATAGAAGGTGATTAGTACATTAGAGAATCTCAATCAGCAAGTACAATTGCAAGTAACAGATCTACTATTTCATCCTAACAGGTGAATTAGCTTAAAATCCTTTAACCGGGTAGACTTAATAGTCTTTGTAAAATCTCTTAACCGAGTGCATACTTTATTGTATGTTTGTAAATCCTCTAACAAGGTGGACCTAGTAGTCCTTATTGCTCCTAACAGGGTAGATCATCAAAAGTGATCATTGTAAGCCTTAACCGACAAACTTTATACTGCAGTATTGAAGTTTTGTGGGTATCATCCCCACCCCAGTTTTGCTTCCTACTTGGAAGGTTTTTGGGTCACCAAATCTCTGTGTTCAAAGTGTTATGAATGTTTTATTCTTTCTATTACTCATGCATGCAGTTAGATTATCAACCTAATATTATTAAGATCTGAATTTGTTAAAAGTTTTGAAGTTACTGATTCACCCCTCCCCTCTCAGTAACCTGGATAGTCTTGAATATTTCCAACAAGAAGATCACTCAGTAAAAAGTAAAAGAGGTTCTTAGAAAAATCAGTCAGATCCTCATTCAGAGATGTTGTATCATGTTGTGGTAAGTGGTTATGTGTTCCAAGGATCATAGTGACATGGCATATGGAAGTAGAGTGATGAGTTAGAATATTCATGATTGTTATGTTCAAATTTCCTTAAGTTGTACAAGAATATTGGAAAGTGTGATGTGATTTGACTTTTCATTTTCAAATCAATGTGTGGTTTGAATTGGCAATTTGACACATACCTTGTTATCGATGGATTTGGTTTTGGTAACATCTTTGATGAATCTGAGATGAAATCCAAATGTAATTAAGGTTTTTTTACAAACTTAAGTTGTAAAATGTTTTATATATCATTTTTATGTATTATGAGAAGTGTGTGTGGAAGATAAATATCATGGATGCAATTGTGTGATTTTAGGGTTTGGATGGTCTTCATGTAATGTAGAGATTGATCTTGAACTAGATCTATACTAGCAGAGGAGGAGTGATATTTTCTCAAATCCCTTTTTGTTGATTCCTAATAGTTTCATCAAGATAAAATCCCTTAACCAGGTAGACCCTAATAGGTCTGAGTTATAAATCCTTTAACCAAGTGACACTTTAATTAGGGTTTGAAATCCCTTAACAGGGTTACTCCTAATAGGGTAAATCTCCTAACATAACTAGAGGTAAATCCCTTAATTGGGTGGCTCCTAATAGGGTCTTTCTCTTAATTGAGCATTTATAAGATCCTAACAAGGCTAAGCTCTTAACCAGGTATACTTCAAAAGAGTGCAAAATTATTTGTGGGTGCCATCTCCACACGTGGTTTTTCGTAATTAGTTTTCCAAAAGAAAAATATTGGTGTTATTGTGTTGCATGGTTATGGATGTTTATCTTCATTGGTTCATTTGTTCATGCAATGGATGTTAATTGATGCAATTTGTTGAATGGTTTATGAAAATTTTAATTTGCTAGATTATTGATTAACCCCTCCTTCCCCCTCTTAGTAATATCAAACCTAATAATACTAAAACTCCTTTGAGATTGGTGCAATATAGAAAAGGGTCTCTATCTCTAGGTACCGTGATGTCAATTACATCATGGGGAAATTTGAAATGTTGATGATAAGTAGATGGTGCAACCTATATGGAATGGATCCATGGTCTCCCTAGGAGAGTGTTATAACCTAGCTCTAGATCTAGTACTTGGAATACAGTGTTGTGTGTTGTTGGACCCACTATAATTGGTAAATTTATGAGGCCCTTGGAAGGATGTTATTCATCATCATAGGATATTATTATTATCTTTTTGGTGATATCTACATAAATCTTTAAATATCCTAATGCCTATATCAATTTTAGGGTACATATATTCAGACCTTCTCCTCCATCTATCAAGACTCGTCTGATTTTGTGAAGGTGGATGAAAACTTCTAGATGTAAGGTATTATTGTGAGATGGCTTATGTGTTGGAAGATCTTTTTCAGTAAAGGCTATGTGATGCAGGGTGGATAGATACCCCACCATGGCTTGAAACTCGTCAATTTCTAGATCTTTTGGGATAAATGACTACTGTAGGGTTATTTCTAAGACTTCTTTGTGGTTAGGTGAAATGAGAAGCAGTTCATAGATAGAGATTTTTGTCACGGTATTCTTTAGATAGTCTAGAAGACTCTATTGACCTGATGGTACATTGGAACACTTACTTGGTATAGTTATTTTTTATGTGTCTCCTTGTAATATTATTTTGGTATGACAAGTGGCAATAACACAACATTTTTTGTGGACCTTGGATGTCAATGGTGTTTATGGTCAAATTTGGATCTACCTTGATGTAGGTGATGTTTTCCTGGTTGTTCATTCCTAAAGTATAGGCCTTACTTTTTTCATGATTCATCAATGAGGTTTGGAAAACCTTGTGATCTTGGTTGGTGGTACCATAATTTATGACCACTTTGATCTCACCACGATTGATAAAATCATGTAAAATGTGTTTTAATTGTATATAGTCAGATGTTTTATGTTTTTTTATCTGCGATAGTCATAGTAACCATTTTCATCGCACTATGTGGTTTTTCCTAGACCTTCATAATGTCTTATCTTTGTTAAAGTGACTGAATGAGATTGTATCAATTTGTTGAGGTTCATCTCAAGAGGTTCTGAAAGAGGCATAAAATCTCACCACGGTGTGGGATTCCTCCTTGCATAACTTTGTTGTTGGGTAGTAGAATTATCCTATGTGAATTTTTTTCTAGGAGATTTATTGTTAACTTAGTAATTTTTTTGTGCTAGTTGGGTATGTTGGACTGGTGCTGGTGCTTGCATACTTAGCATTGGTTGTGCCATATTTTCATTGACAACCCCATCATTTTTTACGTTCCTATTTTTTGACCACTATTTAGTTTTTCATAAGGCATTGTAGTACCTTTTTCTTTCTTAATTATTCCTTTCAAGGTGAGGGATATTTCTTCTTTTAACCCTTTCTTAGCTAGTTCTTCAAAGGAATCAATGGGTTGGGAGTGTAATTAAGAAATCATGTCTAGTTGATAGTTTTCTATGAACATGCGGTGTTGGAAAAATGGTCAGCACTCCCCTCAGGATTTACAACATGGCTTAAGCACCTTTTGTGTCTTCTATAAGTCTTGTGGTTGTATCAAACATTAATAGGTTGATCTTTTGGTCCAATGACAACCACTACTTGTAACAAGTGGTATTAGATCTTGTTCATAGGTTTGAATCCCCTCGTGTAACAATGAGGGGGAGATTGTTGGTAAAATGGTCAATGCTCCCCTTAGGATTCATGACATGGCTTAACCATCTCATGTGTCTTCTATAAGTCTAGTGGTTGTATCAAGCATTAATAGGTCGATCTTTTGGTGCAACGACAACCACTACTTGTAACATGTGGATCTTTTCTTTGGTTGGTAAATGGAAGGATTGCTTAGAGGAAAATTTATCCAATGTTGTAGGAATGAGGAAATGTTCTCTCCATGTTTTTATCTATGTTTCAAAGACCCATCAATGTTACTTCTATGATGATGTCATGTGAATAGTGTGATATAATTTTTTTTTCTAGTTCATTCTATGACTTTATCCTAGGAGGGATTCTAGAGAACCAATCCATGGATGTATCAATAAGATTGCATGATAAGAGTCTCATAATATATGCTTCCTCATGGAATACTTCTATACATGTTGTAAAGAACTCCATAATGAGATCGTGATGATCACCCTTTCCCTTGTACCTATCAAACTTAGTTTTGAAAAATTTGGTTGGAAAAGGTGGCATATGTAGTGTCCTATGAAAGGGGTAGGGACTAAGGTATTCTATAATATAAGACCTCTTAGAGGTACCTATTTGAAGTTTGATGACCTATTGCTAAAGGATTTGGAGCTACTATGAAAATGTGTCATTGGGTGGTTGTAAAAATGATATATTTGGATGCATAAATGGGGTCCCACTATTCTGTGGTGGTGTAGGATTAAATGGGGGTATGTATCCTACATTCATTTTTTTTACAAGTACATGAGGGGGTGGACATACAAAAGTTCTTGGAATTTGTAAGGTGCTTGGATTTACTGAGGAACTAGGACTTGCTGGGGTGCTTGGAATTGTGGTGGTGCTATGCCTTGCTGAGGAACTGGGACTTGATGGGGTGCTTGGAATTGTTGTGGTGCTATTATTTTCTAAGGAATCAAGACTTTTTGGGGTTCTTGGAATTATTGAGGTGCTATGACTTATTGAGGAACTAAGACTTGCAGGGTTGTTGGAATTTATATGGTGCTATGACTTGATAAGGAACTGGGACTTGCTATGGTGCTAAGACTTGTTGAAGAACCATAGTAATTGATCTATTTTCCATCATTTTTTTGAAGAGGTTTATAAACCTATTGAATAATAATACTTTTCAAGTGCACCTTGACTGATTTGGGGTTGTAATTGGAAGGGCCACTTGGTTGAGGCACTTTAGGAGGCTATTGGTGAGTTTCCCCTAGAAGGAGTTGTCATTCCTTAGGTTGGGGAGTTATGCTAGAGGAACTTTCTACAATTGTTTGTGAGGTGATTTGTAGATGAGAAAATGTGAATATAGAATGTTCTTTTGTGGTGGTGATTACACTAGGTGTGGGTAAAAAGTTGGCAAATAGGGGATTGTTGTATTGGACCCCTAGGGTGGTAGAGAATGTGGTGACTTGGGAATAATTTTATGTGAAACTGGTGGATGAGAGGACTAAATTCAAGGGGAGAGGTATCATTGAGGTAACCCAAGATTTTGGCATAGGTATGTCTTCTATTATGGTGGATGCATCCATTCTAGCAGACAGTTTAGCACCTTTCTGTACACGCATACAAAAGTATTTATTTGGGTTAGATTCCAACATGGAATCTAAGATTGATTTCACCTTCTCATCATGTAAACCTTCATCAATTTCTCTTCTTTCATGCATCTAGATTTGATTTCCTTGGGGGAGAGTTCATGCAGTTGTAAAGTATCATTTGGTGTTTTCTCATGATGTAAAAAATGTCTTAGGATTATTGTAAACTAGCATCAAGGTTCTTTGTGCAAATTCAATGTCATAACGGGGATCATAGTTAGGGAGATGGTTTTACTCCATCATGTCTCGACTATTATTAGATCGTGTGTTTTGCATATTCAAGTCTATGATAAATGCAAGACAACTAGGGAAGTCAAACTCTAATTTTTTTGGATTTTCTAATATTTGAAAATGCAAAGACAATAAGAGAAACTAAATTTTTATTTCTAGATTTTCTTGGGAATTCCAATGCAAACTTGGAATCAAATATGATGTCTAAGGTGTAAGTAGCTTACCCTAAGAGAGATTCTAGAAACTTCAAAGGTAAACCCTCTAAGAAAAGACCCAAATGATATTGATGACTATCTTGACACCAAAAGGTAGGACAAAAGTGATAAATTCTAACAATAATGTCTGTCTAAGACAATTTTTAACCAAAATGATAAGGTTCTTATTCTAAAGAAAGTAGATAAGGATAGTGTTGATGATGTCAAGATAAAACACAAGACCACAATAGGAATGTCCTAGGAAAATGCACCCTCTAATTTGGAAAATGACTCTAGGAAGTGCAATACTTTAACCTTAAGATATGCAATCTATGTTTATGTGATTTTTAGAATTTGAGACTAAAAATGATGAATATGCACAAAAACAAGATTCTAAGATATGCCTATGTAAGTATGCTGATCACATGGAACCAAGATGAAATATCAGTGTAATGTTTGTAGGACTCATGTTGTAGAACCAAATGTTGTAGGACAAATTTTATAGGACAAATATTTTAGGACTGATTTTGTAGGACAAATTTTGTAGAACCCATGTTGTAGAACAAATTTTGTAGGACCAATGTTGTAGGAAAAATGCTATAGGACCAATGTCGTAGGACAAATGTTTGTAGAACTAATGTTGTAGGAAAAATATTGTAGGACCAATTTTGGAGATTTACAAAACCAAAATTAGTGTGTAGCTATGTCTCAAAAAGAAATGATCTATGTATGTTTAACAAATTTTTCAAGTTGTAAGTTTTCATGAAGTCTGAAAAAATGAGAGTAGTATACAAGAAGTTTAATCTAAGGTAAAATTTGGTTGCATCTAAAATATTACAAGCCCATTTCTTAGGTGTCTGTCATCTCAAATAGAATATATGCCACACAATTAGATCTTAAAATCCCTTTTGAAGGTGCCTGTGATTTTTCATTTTCTAGAGGTATTGTTGACATTTTAATGAAGATCTCTTTTTGCAAAACAATATCCATGGGACATATATGATGTGAATCTTGGGGGAGATTATATTTCAACCTCTTCTTGCACCATAATAAGATAAATGTTTAGAGGTGAACTAGGTGACCTCTAATTAACAGGGTTTTAGTAAGTTCTATGGCATCTCCCCAATCAATTTGTACATGTGTGCCTCACTTAAGAGCCTAGTTGACCATGATGGCTACTTAGTGATACTTCACTTGATCCAGTCTATCATCAACACACAACACCTAAGATTGATGAGATAAGACTAGGGTTTTCTCAGAGTCTTATTTTTATACCAAGAAGAAGGATTTTTTGGTTTGAGGTTGTCCTCTGCTGGTTTGAAAGAATCCCCCAAATAGGCCTCTCAAAAAATAAAAATGGTTTCTAATCTAATAGATTGTGCAAGCGCACCAAGAACTCAAGACACTAGGTTAATTGTATTAAATACCAAAAAGTCAAGTGTTAGCTAATCCAAATCATCCATACATGCACGAGAGTTCATTTTTAGAGCACCAAAAAAGATGAGATTTTCATTGTCCAATTTTAATGCACCAAAATCTAAATGTACTTTTCCTTGTTCAATTTATTGCACCAATCTCATGTATTTTTTGCCTTGTTGGATTTTATAACCACACATTAATTTTAAGCACCAAAACTAAGTATGATTTGTGATGTTTGAGTAGACATTGTTCATTTTAAAGCACCAAAAGAGACATGAATTAATTTTAGATTAACAAAGGATAAAAATTGTTTCCAAGCCACACATTAAAAGAAAAGCTAGTACCAAAACCCTAAGCAATTAGTTATAATAAGCATAATTATTACTCATATCAACACACATATTACCATACTTATCTGATAGATTTATTATTTGGTCTATGTATGAATTAAAGATCCCTTCATATCAAAATTCTACGTCCAATCGATCAAGTGCAAATCTACGAGCTAGTTCTCTGATTTCTTTTATCTATCTCTCTTCTTCATTGTTCTATGGGTTGTTGGACTTTGACTCTCTCATGCTTAGGAGGACCACTACATATTTTCAACAATAAAAATGTGTCATTTTACAATACAAAATGGTATTTTAGACATAAGAGAAGCAAATATTTTTTGTAGTTTCGAAACCATGTTTTTGATAAAATGATTATCGCTTGCACCTGCACACAAAAAGAAAAGTTTTCAAAGATTTTTTTTTTCTAAATATTTTTCATCAAAATTAAAATCATAGATAACAAACCCCTGTATAATTTCAAGATCTTTCCAAAAATGTAACTTTTTCACAAAGAAATGTTGATTTGTGTCAAGAAATAATTATTTATGAAATATTATAACAAAAAAAAAATTCTAAAAAAATATGAAATTTGGACTATAGATATCTTATGTAAAAAAAAAACCTACAAAAAACATTTCATAGAATAATTCCTTAATTTGTGCTTTAGGGACCCATTTTTCTGAGAATATACCAATTTTCAAAGATGGATTATTTTTGCAAATATGTTTTTATCAAAATTAAAATCATAGAGAATAGACCCCATGTATAATTTCAAGAGCTTTCCAAAATGTAAAACTTTCAATGAAATGTGTTAATTTGGGCCCATAAATGATTTTTTATTAAATATCATAAAAACTCTATAAAAATAAATTAAAAAAATTCAAACAATCTAAAATTTGGACTATAGGCTCCTCATATCAGTGGCAATCTACAAATAAAATTTGTAAACAAATTCCAAGACGTTTGAAAGATATGACAAAATTTCATGTCAGGCTCACCATTTATAATAAAAAATAATAGGATCTGTAGAAACCTGCAATAATATCAAATCTCAATCATAAAGAGTGTTGGATTATGGAGAGGGGGGGGTGAATTAGTAATCCTTGATTCCAAATACCTAAATTTTTTTTCTCTGATTAACTCAGTGATAGCTCGGTAAAACACACTTCACTATTTACCAACAATAATAAGTAAAATTTGATAATTAGTAAATCATTCACACAAATCATTTAACACCAGTATTTAACATGTAAACCTAGCTTTGGGAAAAACCACTATGGGAATTGTCACCCACTAAGAAAATACTCTTCTAAAGTATGCCCAGTTAAGAGCCAATCCTGTTAAAGATTACAATACACACTGTTAGGTGTGACCTGGTCAAGGGATTTACCTCATATCTGTTGGGATCTTCACCCTGTCAAGAGTGGCCTGGTTACAGGGTTTCAAACACTCTTTAGAATGTTACCTTTTTCAAGGATTTTATAATAAGATTGTTAAGTCTAGTCTATTAAGATATTTCTCTATTACAAATTCTAGTAAGCAACAGTAAATGATTTGACTTGTCAATTTGCAACTATCTTTTCTTAACCAGATCCATTGTGCATTCTTCTATCTTCACTTCAATTTTTCATTATCCACTAGCTTCAACACTTCATCAAATCATGTTTTCCCTCTCAAAATCTCTATGTTCCTTCTTCACTGCATCAGTCAGTGACTCTTCAACTATTCAATTTTCAAGCCATTTGTTCATACAAATCCATCCTTTATATAGACATTTTTTTCCTCTTAATCTCCTCTATTACATTTTTTTTATCAATCTTAATTGTCCAATTCATTATACCTTGAATCTGGATCTTGGTAACACATTTCCTTTTCACCTACGAACTTGAACTTTCTTGAAACTTGTTCCTTTTTCTTTAACCATTTAGATCTAAGTCATAGATCTTTACTTTGAATTTTCCTATCTGTAGATCTCTTGTAACTAACTTTCCTTTTCATCATGATCATCCATCTCATCATAGATAATCATTAAATGTCGATTCAATCCTTATTTAATTATTGTTCCTTGCTCAGTGTCCTCCATCTATATTTTGGTTAACTTTTATCGGTGCCTAAACCTTTCTTTTCTGATTGGTGCCTGAGTTCCTTTGCCTTTACTAAGTTACTTCCTTTTTACCTTTTACCTTTACTAAGTGACTTTCCCTGCTCGGTAGCCAAAGCCTCTTTTGCTTACCGACTTGAAAAATATTCATTACCATACTTTACCGACTTGATATAATTATATGTTAGGTAGAAAAAAATTATATAAACATAATCTAATCATTGTCTGATCTGTATCAGTTTCCCAATTAAGTTCTTCATCTTCCCAACATCTCATTTCTTCTTTTCCTTAACTCATTCAACTTATATCACATACTGAATGATATGGCAACATGATATAAACCAGAAATCAATTGCTTGACATCAATGACAAGATAATAAATGATCTAACCTTTCAACTATCATGTATTCCTCTGATCTTGGTCAGTCATCATCATCATCATTAGATAATCAATCTTCAACATTACTATCAATTATAGTAACAATCTCCTTCTTTGGCATTGATGGAAACACTAACAATATTTAGTGTTCAATTGATGATGGTTACACTTCACTATCATTCATATTCTCTCTCTAAGCTTTATCTTTTCCTTTTTTGTAATTGATCTTCTCCCGTAATATTTCTCCTTCTATCAGTAGTAGTCTTCTTTATTGTCCCTCTTTGACAACTTCTTTTTCTGATCTTAATTGTTCATCTTCCTTTGCAATATTCTCCCTCTCTAATCAATTGATTTATTCTCCCTCTTTGACTACAATTCCAAAGACATACAAACTCAAATCATACCTCAAATGTATTGATCTCTCATTGTAGTCATAAACTCCTTTTTCACAACTTTAGGCTTTACCTAAAGAGTGAACATTGGCATCAACTCACAAAATAGATATTCTATTGAACACTTGAATTGATATAGCATGCATCATGCCTTAGTGAACATTGGATAGGGGAAGAACCCCCAACTTACCTCAGAGATACTCAATAGAATCTTTTGATAATGGTTTTGTAAATATATCAGCTATTTATTCGTTAGAATTCACATACTCAAATATTACATGCTTATCTTGTACTTTCTCTCTTAAGTAGTGATACTTAACAAATATATGCTTTATTTTTTAATGCATCACCAGATGCTTTGATATGTTAATAGCACTAGTATTATCATAATAAATTATCCTTGGATCAATAATCTCTTCATGCATGCCTTCAAATAATTGTTTGATCTATACAATGTTAGAACAATTCATAGCTACAACAACATACCCAACTTCGGTAGTAGATTGTGAAATACAACTTTGTTTCTTGATTAACCATGTATCAGTAAAGTGTCTCATTCACTTCCTTAGTGTCATCTTCCTTTGACAATTTGCAATCAGTATCCATTGGTGTTCCAACTAGTTTAGATTCTTCCATATTGAATGTCTTTAGGATCTCCTTGATATACTTAGATTGAGTTATATAGATCCCATCCTTTACTTGTTGAATTTGAAGTCCAATAAAGAATTTAAGCTCTCCAATCATAGACATCTAAATTCCTTTCTCATTTACTCAAAAAATGATTTAGACATTATCTCATTTCCACCAAATATAATGTCATCAACAAATATTTCAAAAATTAGAATCTGATCAGTACTATCACATTTCAAGTAAAAATTATTATTATCACTAGTCCTTTGAAATCCAATATTGACTAAATAAGAGTGTATCCTTTCATGCCATGCTTGGGGTGCTTTCTTCTATCCACAGAGTGCTTTGCGTAGCTTGCAGACCATATCCTTATCAAAATCATGAATAAATCCTCCAAGTTGTTCAATGTACACCTCTTCTTCAATAATTCCATTCAGAAATACAGACTTAAAATTAATTTAATAGACTTTAAATCCTTTATAGGCACCATATGCAAGTAATATTCTCACACCTTCTAATCTAGCAATAGGTGAAAAAGTTTCACCATAGTTAATACATTCTTCTTGTGCATACCCTCTGAAAACTAATCTTGATTTATTTTTGACCACATCTCCTTTCTCATTGAGTTTATTTTTGAAAATCCACTTTTCTCCAATCACATTCTTATCCTTAGGTCTCAGTACCAGTGACCATGTGTTGTTCTTTTCAATCTGATCAATATCCTCTTTCACAACATCCATCCAGTCTTTATTTCCTAGTGCATCCTTGACTAATCTTGGCTCAAATGCAGAAATCAAACATGTGTTATCCTTCAACTTACTTCTTGTCATGACTAATATGTTCTTATCTTCAATGATTTTTCTTGGTGAGTGGTGTCTTCTCACATAATTTTCTAATACAGGCTCAGTAGAATATTCATCAATGTTTTCATCTCTCGGTGGAGGCTCATGTAGCTCATCAATTACTTCTTGTTGCAGCTCAGTTGTATCAACTGAATTATCTTCATATATATAATAAAATCTTTTGTAATCCTTAGGTTCATTTTTTCTATCCTCTTCATTCCTTTCTGCAAATTCATCAATCCTCACATTTGCACTTTCAATGATTTTGTTAGTAGCCTTGATCAAACATTTATATGCTTTTCTCTTTGATGAATAACCAAGAAATATACCTTCATCTCCTTTAGATTCAAAATTTCCATTTCTATCATCTTTTAGTATATAACACCTACTTCCAAAAAATTTAAAGTAACTTACATTCAGTGTGTGACCAAACCAGAGTTCATAGGGAATCTTGTTGGTTCCTTTCTTCAACTATACTTGGTTGAGTGTGTAGAAAGCAACTTCTTTCCAGAATGTTTGTGCAACTTCTTTATCAATTAATAATGTTATAACACATTT
The DNA here is from genome assembly GCA_027943335.1 of Chamaecyparis obtusa. Classification (NCBI taxonomy): domain Eukaryota; kingdom Viridiplantae; phylum Streptophyta; class Pinopsida; order Cupressales; family Cupressaceae; genus Chamaecyparis; species Chamaecyparis obtusa. Next base: position 511,428 of record BSBK01005984.1, on the reverse strand, counting down.
AACTATAGATCTATTCCTTCTCTTAGCTATATCATTTTGTTGTAGAGTCCTTGATGCATATACTTTTCTTTTGATTCCATTTTCATTGCATAAGATAGCGAATTCATTAGAGATAAATTCATCTCCTCTATCTAATCTCAAACACTTTAGTTGTTTTCACGTTTCCTTTTCAACTCTTCCTTTATACCACTTGAACATTTGGAATGCATCAGAATTCTCTTTTAAAAACATAACAGACATCATTCTTGAATAATCATCAACAAAAAATGAAATACCGATCTCCATAATAGTTTTTAACTCTCATAGGACCACATAGGTTAGTGTGAACTAATTCTAAAATACCATTGGTAGAGTAAGATTTACTTGAGAGTCTTGACTTAGTCATCTTACCAATCAGACATTCTTTGCACATTTCTTTATCAAGTTTTCTTAGTTTTGGCAGACCTCTAACTCTATTCTTTTTACTCACTTTAATCATGTTATCAAAATTCAAATGACAGATTCTTTTATGCCATATCCATACATCTTCAATTTTAACAAACAAGAAGCTCTTTGAAGAAGTATCAAGATAAAATAAATTACCTTTAGATTGTTCACCAGTTCCAATTAGATCTCCATTAGTACCATAAATATTCACCTTTCTATTCTAAAATTCTAGTTGGTGGCTAGTATTGTTCAGTTGTGCAACAGTCAATAAATTATAGGTTAGTCTTTTAACCCAATATGCATCATTACATTTCATCCTCTCATTCAATACAATGGATCCTTTACCTTTCATAGGACATGAAGCATCATTGCCAAATCTGACAAATCCTCCATCATACTCTTCTAGGTTGTCAAACTTGTCAATATCACTAGTCATATGATGTGAACATCCTCTATCAATAATCAATGGATCAACTTTACTTACATGAGAAAAAGTTGTTTTTTTCATCTTCATACTTTTCTTCATCCAAGTCTTTCTTTACAACAACATAGAAAACTTCATACCCCTCTTCAGTATCACAAGATTCATCATCACTTACACCTTCCTCAGCTAGGTAGAAAGACTTCATACCTCTATCCTTGTAATCTTTAAATCTTCAGTGTCATTTGTCTCTTTTGTCATTCTTGTCATTTTTAGGACATCTGGATGCCATGTGACCAAGCTTATTGCAGTTAAAACATTTCAAAGGTAATTTTACTTTGTACTTTTTGTTACCTCTCAGTAGTCTTTTAGCTAGCAGTACCTCTAACTCTTCTTGTTATTTTTCTTCATTCAGAATACTATCATATTCATTTCCATATGAACTACTATGAATCTCCTTTTCTTTTCTTGATGTATGAATGCTTAGACATGACTTGAAGTTATTTTCAATGGTCGGTAGACTATTATCATAATTACTTAGCTCAAATACAGTCAGCTTACCGATTACAGACTCAAGAGTAACAACATTTTTTGGTATAGATATCAATTCCTGAATAGAAGATACTCTAATAGAATACTTAGAAGAAAGAGTTCTCATAATTTTACTTACCACTTCTTCATTAGTCAATGTTCCACCAACACCTCTAATGGCACTCACAACTTCCTTGACTTTGCTACTATATTATGTGATGTTCTCTTCATCCTTCATTCTCATTTCATCATACTTTCCTCTGAGACTATCAACCTTGTATTTTTGTACATGTTGATCTCCTCCATATATAAGTGTAAGTCTATCCCACATCTCTCTTGAATTAACATAGTCCTTAACATCATTAAATTCAACATTTATGAGGGAAGATGCAATCTCTATCATAACTGAGATGTGTTCCTACTTTTCTCTCATCTGATCAACTATCATAGGTCTAGGAGGCAGTGGAGTGTAGCCATTATCTAGAAGATTTAGTGCAGATAATTCAATCCCAAATAGATACAATCTCATCCTGATTTTCCATGTAGAGAAACTTTCCTTATTCAGCTTGGGTACTTCTCTCCTATACATTTTTTCAGATCTTTTACTCAAGTCTTTTTAACTTATGTCTTTAGATTACTTAGCACTGATACTAATTGTTGGATTACAGAGAGGGGGAGCAAATCAGTAATCCTTGATTCCAAATACCTAAATAACTTTTCTCTAATTATCTCAGTGATAGCTCGGTAAAACACACTTTACTATTTACCAACAACACTAAATAAAATTTAACAATCAGTAAATCATTCAACACATTTAACACCATTATTTAATCTGGAAAACTAGCTTTGCAAAAAACCATTGTGGGAATTGTCACCCATTAAGAAAATATTCTTCTGAAGTACACCTAGTTAAGAGACAATCCTATTAAAGATTACAATACACACTGTTAGGTGTGACCTTGTCAAGGGATTTACATCAGTTTTGTTAGGATCTTCACCCTATTAGGAGTGTCTTGGTTAGAGGGCTTCAAACACTCTTTAGAATGTTACCTTTTTCAAGGATTTTACAATAATAGTATTAAGTTTACTCTGTTAAGATATTTCTATGTTAAAAATGCTAGTAAGAAATAGTAAATGATTTGACCTATCAATTTACAACTTTTCTTAACTAGATCCCTTGTGCATTCTTCTATCTTCACTTCAATTCTTCATTATCCACTAGCTTCAACACTTCATTAGATCCTACTTTCCCACTCAGAATCTCTTTGTTCCTTCTTCACTGCATCAGTTGGTGACTCTTTAATTATTCAATTTTCTAGCCATTTGTTCATACAAATCCATCCTTTACATAGAATTATTTTTTCTCTTAATCTCCTCTATTACATTTTATAGAATTATTTTTTCTCTTAATCTCCTCTATTACATTTTTCTTTGATCAATCTTAACCATTCAATTTATTATACCTTGAATCTGGATCTCGGTAAAACATTTTCTTTTCACCTAGAAACTTGAACTTTCTTAAAATGTGTTCTTCTTTACCTGTTTAGATCTAAGTCATAGATCTTCACCTTGAATTTTCCTGTCTGTAGATCTCTTGTAACTAACTTTCCTTTTTATCATGATCATCCAGCTCATCATAGCTAATCATTAAATGTCAATTCAATCCTTATTTAATTACCATTCCTTGCTCGGTGTCCTCCATCTATATTTTGGTTAACTTTTCTTGGTACCTAAACCTTTATTTTCTGTTTGGTGCCTTGAGTTTCTTTTCCTTTACCGAGTTGCTTCATTTTTACCTTTTATCATTACCGAGTGAATTTTCATTCTTGGTAGTGAAAACCTCTTTTACTTATTGATTTGACAAATATTCATTACCATGCTTTACCGACTTGATATAATTATATGTTAGGTAGAAAAAAATTATATCAACATAATCTAATCATTGGATGATCTGTATTAGTTTCCTAATTAAGTTCTTCATCTTCAAAACATCTCATCTCTTCTTCTCCTTAACTCATTCAACTTATATCATATACCAAATGATATGGAAACATAATATAAACCAAAAATCAATTGTTTGACATCAATGACAAGACAATAACTAATCTAACCTTTCTACTATCATGTATTCCTCTTATCTTGGTTGGTCTTCATCATCATCATTAGATAATCAATCTTGAACATTACTATCAGTTATAGTAACAAAAGAGATAGTTAATGCAAATAGTATTCCAAATAATCAAAAGAGAAAAGGAAACAAGATAATTGCATACATAAATCAAGATATTGAAATCAAATAACATAAAATCATATGCAAACCCACAATTCATGTTCTATTTTTCTCCTTTTTATGTAAAGTTGGCTCTCAGAATTGAGCTCAAGATCATGCTAGTGACATAAGAATTCAAAGCAATTGTGGTTTCCTAAAACTAGAGATTTCACTCTCTATTTATAAAATTTTTAGGGGTTTTAATCAAGACTACATTATTGAATGGTCGATTAACTGTGATTGATGATCCAGGTAGATTTTACCACTAAAAATTCAAAATTTCCCAATGCTTGCAAATCTATCATCAAATCAAAGATCTCACCAAAACAAATCCAACGCAACTTGAATGGATTCAATGGGAGTTCATTTGCTCAAGTTACGCGTAGTAAAAGATAGTTGACTAGTCAAAGGTTGACCAAATCTGGTTGACTTTGAAGACTTGGAAAAATTGAAGGTCAAAAGGTTTGAACTCTTAATCTCCTCAAAATAAATCATGCCCCTTACCACTACACTACACAAGGCATTTAGAATGGGTGTAGCACTAGTGTTATTTAAATTGAATTTCCCGCCACTTAAGATATTCAAAAGAAAGAGAAATGGATTTAATGGGAATTGAACCCATAACCTCCACTCTACCTAAGAACCTTGATGGCTTTGCTATAACCAACATGCAATTTTTATAGTAAGCTCCAAGAGTAGAATAAGATCACTTCTAGTACATCCATCAGGCGCTTATATATGGACAAACCAGGCAAATGTACATACTAAAAGTATTACCAATATGATACAACAGAAGATGAAGAGATTATGCTTCATATGGTAAGACATCCTAAAGGCAAGGTCTGATTTCTGATCATCCAAAAGGATGAGAGCATACTCTCTACTTGCAGAACTATCCTAGACTTAAGACTCTGGACTTACTCAACTCTGAATGCCTTTCTCTCTAAGGGAAGCATGCTTTAATAGGAAAATTGGAGAAGGGGTCTCAACCGATTGCTGACACATGTCAAGAATCAGGAGAACCACTTTATTAAAGTGGAGTGCACTACTAAAGTAGATGCCCACTATGACCTATATGTTGGTCTGGGTGGACCCCAATATCTACGAACATAGTAGTGTGCTGACAAATGAGTAGAGACAAGCAACTTGTGATGCTTTCACTTTACACCTGAAAGTGACTATGAGAGAATCTCTTTTAAACCCATGAAGAGATAAAGAACACAGACCCTGTTAAGGTGTCAAGCTAACCCTTTTAGGACGGTAGTGGACTCTACCCCTAATTTTGTTCAACCAGACTTAGGTAACTAGTGTACAATTATTATAATTTCTGATGGTTGGGAAACTCATTACTCTAGAGCTAATATGTGCCACGTACATAATGAATATGTGCAAAAACACATATGGATGGTTTTTAGAGAAATGATCAGCCCTTCCCAAAAGCTGACACGTCAGATGAGGTCACGTAAGAGAGAAGAAGTGTGGATGACAACCCCATCCACTTAGGTATATCATTGATGCTTTGGTGAGTGGTATTGAAGATCACTGTCTAATTCTTCTTGAGATGGAATACTCATTACGTTCATTAATCTTTCTTCAAGAGTTTCTTCTTTCCAAAGAATTCTTTGACAGAGATGAACATGTGCCTGTTTTGTGGGATTACCAATATCCCATGGTTCTGGTTTGGTCTGGAAAGTAGTGAAGATCCAAATTGGTTGTCTAGTATGAGGATGTGCCCAATGATGTAAACTTTGTAGTTCCATGGGATTTTGTTGCTGCAAAGAGGGGCCATAGATAGAGAAGATATACCTATTTATAGGATTTTCAATATAGGAATGGAATGTGATTTTATGCAAATACCCATAATTATAGGTTGTTGGCTGTATCTGATGATCATGTGGGAAGACTACTCTAAAATAATTTCCCAATTGATTGATGCTTAACAATCGCTACTGATCAGAAATATGAGTGCTGCTCAGGATTTGAGTAGGCCATTCAAAAGAGATCACACTGGTGAAAATAGGCCATTTAGGAGAGGTAGGATTGCTGATTGTGTGTTGAAGATAATTTTTAATTTCTTCATCAGATGGATGACAAGGTTGTCGTTGAATTACTGCTTCAGTTAGAAGTTGTCGTGATGCTTCAAAATGTTGATTCCTTTGTTCTAGATACAGGTGATGTGTTAGAACATTCAAATTTTCTTGCCATGGCACATTGCTAATAAAATTATATTCTTCTTTGCGTTCTCAGATCATTTGGACATTATGTTACAATTGCTGGGCTTGTTGATTATGAGTGAATTCTTCAATCAACACTCTTCGTCGATCTTCATAGAGTTGCCGCATCCAAGGAAAATTATCAGCATGACTATTGAACACCATATTGAGGTTATGAATGATATCTTCCTGAGACTGAGCTTGTTCTTTAAAGAGATTTGGCTGTAAAACAACTTGTCTGTGACCTTCCCCAGGATGAGTGTGATTGAGACTATGAACCATGTGAATAGATCCTTCTCGACTGAGAAAATCAGCTAAGATATTTTTGGAACCTTCAATGTGCTCTATATCAAAATTGAAAGTATCAAGAATTTGAGCCCAATAGAGAAATCTTGCACGCACAACTTTATTTTTTGATTCTTTGCGAAAGAATCCAGGAAGATTTTTCAAATCACTTCGCAGAAGAAATTTATGATCACCAATAAACAGCTGAAACTTTTCAAATGCTTTGACAATGGCTAAAAGTTCTTTATGTGTAGAGTGGTAATTAAGTTCAACACCTTTAAAAGATCCAGATTCATACCTGACAATTTCTTCTCTGATTTGATTATTCTATTTTACTTCTTCTAGCAGTACTGCACCCCATGCGGTGTCACTTGCATCTGTATGAACAATTTTCTTGCTAGATCCTGGGATTTTAAGGTGAGGAAGATGTTGATATTGCTGTTTAATTTGTTGAATAGCTTGATTGTGAATGTTAGACCAAGGAGGTGCATTTTTCCTTAACATTTTATTGAGCTCTTTGCGTGCTTCTACAATATTCTAGAAGTATCCTGCAATGTAATTGATTAATCCAAGAAATCATTGTAATGATTTCTTATCCTTGACTTCTACCTGTTGAGTTGTTTCAAGGAGATGTTTTTGTGGATAGATATTTCCATTTGGCTCAATTCTTGTGCCAATAAAGATAAGGCTTTTAGTACAACAACTAATTTTGGAGGGATTTAAAGAAATTCCATTTGTCTGACATATTGACAAAAATTTCTTGAGATGCTCAAGATGATATTTGTGATCTTGACTAAAAATCAGAATATCATCTATGTAAGGTTGAAGAAATTTTGCATAAGGGGAAGAGATTTTATCCATAATACCTTGAAAGATGGAGGGAGCAGTTTTGATTCCATATGGTAAAACTGTCCATTCATACAGCCCTGGTGGAACTAAGAAGGCTATTTTGTATTGATCTTCTTTTCTGATATTTACCTGCCAAAATCCTTTTGTCAGATCAAATTTACTAAAAACATTACATCCTTGAATTCACTGCCATATATAATCCTTGCTGGGCAGGGGATGCTGATTACTTTCAAGACATGCATTTAGAGGTTTATAATTGACAACCAATCTTCTTTCTGATAGTTCATTCCCATGTTTGTCTTTTTGAGGAACATACATCACATGACAAGAGAATGGGCTTTTACTAGGTTTGATAAATCCTTTGTCTAAAAGTTCATAAATTTCTTTTTCACATAATTCCTGATTTGTTTTGGAGAGAATGAGATAATTGGCTTTTCTTTTCGGGATCATTTTTGTTCCATTCCGATCTTTCTTTAGATTAAGTGAACATTCAAATGATCTCTGGTATTTTTGGAGATCCTTGGTAAGTACAGTAGCAGCAAAATCTTTTTGAACTTGCTCAAGATCTAACTTTGCATTTTTTTCTTGTCGTGTAAACCAAACATGTTGTCCTGGTTGAATGATCTTATCTTTTGGGAAAAGTGTGAGTCTTGGAGAATATGCCTTGGCTACATTGATTTTTGAGATAGATCCTACACTAAATGAAATAATGGTGCTAGATTTACCAATGGTATATGGACTCCATTGCTGTAGAGTAGCACTTCCTATAATACAATCATAGGATTTTACTACAAATTCAAAAAATTTGGTTTGATGGAGACTGGAACCAAAATTTAATGGACTCAAGGCTTTATGTTTCATAGGATTACCATTACTCATGACTGAGTTGATTGAAGTTGTAGTTGAAGTCCAACAATCTCTAGGGAAATAGTAAGCATGAGCTAGATTACAATCTTCTCTTGAGTCTAATAAAGCACACAACATATAAGCTTTTATTCCTGGTAATTTAACTGTAATCAAGAATGTTGGACAAGGACTTGAAAACCCTTTCAGATAGGTATAAATTTTATGTTTCTTTTCAACTGCTTCTTTTTCTTCTGTTGTCTCTAAAACCAGTGTTGTAACAGGTGTGAAAGAAGACTGTTCGCATTTTAACTGTTCAAGTTCTATCAGATACTTATCTAAAGAACTAAGAGAACTTGAAGATGCTTGAATTTCTCTTAAATTCTTTTGAACAGAAAGGATCTCTTTGTTTACATCAACTTTTACTGTATACAAGAAAGCTAAGCAATTTTCCAACCACTCAATCTTTGAGGATTTTTTAAATGCTTTTTGTGCAGTTGGATTTGGAGTGTATTCTAATGTGGATTTTGATCCTGGCCTATCATTATTTACCCACTCCATATCAGGGTGTTGACTGAGTATTTCTTCCTTAGCATTTTTGGCTTTGATTATCTCATGAGTAATCTTTTGATGTTGATAGGGAGTCACATAGTTTTCTTTTTGATTTTCCAAATGTTGAATCTTCTTATCTAGATCATCTAGATTTTCTTGAATCTGAGAATCTTCTAGATTTTCTTGAATCTGAGAATCTTCTAACTCATATTCATTGTCTATAAATGTTTTCCTAAATAGGGAGAAGTGTCCTCATCCTCTTTGTGGAAAGAATTTTCCACGAGTCCAATTGTTTCTAGAGGAAAACATATTGCACATAAAAGAAACTTCAGAATCTTCAGATGTTGAATGAAAAATTTTAGACTCAGATTCTGAGTGTAGACCAAAATGATGGATGAGAGGCTCTTGTTCAACTGAAATATCTGAATCAGAAATTTGAAGACAATAGTCTTCAGAATCAGAGGAGAAAGGACTATTAACTTCTGTTAAGGGAAAATAATCTAGTCCCGCTTTCCTTAATGTGCCAACTTTCTTTGAATGCTCAGGCTTATGGCACTGATCACATTTGTTTGCATAATGAGGCCCTTTACATATGTAACATTTTGGTTTAAAGTCCTTTTTGATGTGATGCTTATTCCACAAAAAGGTTTTTTTATATCTTTTCTTCCTTCTAAATTTTTGATGCTCTGAATATTTGTATTCAGGATACTTAGTCCATTGCTTGCGACATGAGTTATTCTTTTTCTCATGCTTCTGACATCCATAACTATTTTGCAAGAACTGCCATACTCCATGTTTAAGATAAGGTAAGACAACCTTTTTCTGTTTCTATTTTTCCTTTTCAGAACATAGTTCTTCATTGATTTGTCTAATGAATTGAACTAATTGTGGAAATGTGACATCATTGATTGTCATATCTAGAGTATTTAGAATGCTATTTAGAATTCTTTCCCTATAATAACACTGCAATTGTGAGGGAAATCCTTCTAAGAATGTATTGTACATTCAAGCATTATTATTAGTTTGTCCAGACATGTAGAAATTCACATATTGTTCTTTACAATAATCTTCAAAGAATTTCATGTCAAATATTCTATTTTCCTTAAATCTTTTGTAGGCTATTCTTTTCTCATTTTCATGCTATCCCACAAACATTCTACATAAGGACTCACAGACAGGATTAACTCCTGAGTGAATAAGGTCTTCCTTATATTGTGGTTCTAAAGAGTCCCATGTTCTTCGGGCTATGCCTGTTATAGCATTTAGAGCTTGTCTAATGGCTTGTTCTGTAGTCACACCATCAACAGTATTGATAGCATTATCAATCCATGCTCATAAAATATCAATTGTGGCTTTGTTCTTTATTGGATCATAATCATCAAAATTAGTCAGAGGTGGAGACACGTCTGAGAAATTATGGATTCTATCAAATGGGCCACTGGAATTTTCCTTCTTTACCATATTAACAGAGTACCATTTCCCTGTTTTCTTATCAAATTCCTGAGGCTTGGGTTCTGACACATCTAATAGTAATGGCTTTCCTGATTGTTGACATTTTAATCTCTCTAGATCTTCTATGGCATCAGGGAAAGTCCATTTTTTTGAGTTGATCTTTTGTAGAGTTACTTTCAACTCATCAGACTGATGGATTACTACTTGTTAAGTGTTTGTGTAACTGTGGATATGGCTTGAGTAACATTTTGAGCATCCACATACTGTTGTGAGCTGACTTGTTCAACTATTCTTTGAACTTGAGAAGTGGTTTTCTGGACTTGTTGTAAATGTTGAGTTTGTTTGGCTTGCTCGGTCCACCAAGCTTCTGCTGAAGTTTTAAAACTAGAATAATCGCAGTGAAGGGCGGCGATATCCTGGGAAATTGTAAAAGACATGATACTGGAAAGGCGACTTTCCAAAGCTTTGAGAGAGGCTAACACTTCATGGAAGTTAGAATTCTGACTGGCTTCAAGTTTTTGATGCTAAAGTTTAGCTTGCAAAAGACACTAATGTGTATCTTGTTGAAAAAGTAACGCTTTGCGGAGACAAAGATTAGCATAATTAAGCATTTTAGACTATGTTGTAGCATCAGGTTGACCTTGTGCAATGACATGTTGAGGCCAATATGGAATTGTGAATTTGTCATCTGATGAGTTAAGCATGAAATCGTAAAAAGGTGGTATTCCCTTGGGTACTGCTATGGGTACACTGGTAGATGCTTTCTCATATGGTATAATATTTGGCTCAGAGAATGGTGTATTATGTCCTAATAAAATCATTCTCACATGAAAGCTATTTCTGACATATTTACAATGATCACATTGTAGACTTCCATCATCTAACTCACTGAACTGTGGATGTTCACAGTGGTTGATAGTTTGAGTAAGAGGATTGGAGATTGACATTGCAGGTTCTCTGAAAGATTGTTTGTAGTTTGAGCAATATAGAGATCCTTAGAGTTAGGGATACAATTCAGATGGTTACACTGAGTCGGTCATTTTAAGATAGACTTGATTCAAGTCACTGAAATCCTTTGGAGCTAGATCCAAAAAATTTTCTAGAATTTGGCTCATCAAAGAGGATATGGGCTTTTCCAGGTGTTTCCTTGATACTTGCAATAGTAGTGAGGTTCTTTGGCATGTTTCTTTCCTAAAGAGCTCTAGTATCAATGATCTAGGTTTTTGGAACTTGGATATCTGGAAGATTTATGATTTTGGGTACTGTAAGCTGAGTACCTTTGGTTTGGGTTTGCCATAACAAAGAATATTTAGCTTTAGACTTATTAGATCGAGGATCCTTGACTATTGGAATGGTGGTGTTAAACAACCAACCATACAAAGAAAAATACAAAGCATGTGTTCTGGATCTAGGTTTCATATCTAGGTAATGAGTACCAAATAGAAACATAAGGACTTTATCTAGATGTGGATCTGACAAACTAATTGAAAAGTTTGGGACTAAATCAAAAGCTGTTGCTCCTGCAACCATTAGAGCAGAAATTCCTGCCATTAACATGTCACAATATCTATTATGACGGACATCAAGAAGAGTCATAAAGACTGTAGCTGGGATTCCTTTCCTATACACTGGTTCACATCCAACAATAATACTACCTATATGCAGATATTTGTATCCATTTTTTGTTTTTTCTTGTTTGACAAGACTCTGTATCTCTTTACTGGACATAAGATTAATGAAGCTATCGGCTTCATCATTCTGAACTTTGACTTGTAATTCTATTACTTTACAAATAGTCTTAGACTTATACCGAAGCATTGCTAAATCAGAATATATTTCTTTCCAATTTTTTGTAGGAAGCCTAAATCTTTTTTCAGGTAATTCAAATTTATCATGATTATCTACATGCATATCTTCATCAAAAATATCATTATTTAAAGAGTGAAAGACTGAACCAAGACTCACAAGTTCTTCTATTTCTGGTTTGTTGAATTCATCTTCAGAATTCTCTGTTCCTTCCGTCCCGTTCTGCTTCGCACTACTTGTCTTTGTTGAGCTACTCTCCCAGCCTCTAAAATACCTTTCCACGACTTAAAAAATGAGGTCTTACGTCACCCAAAAAACACAAGGAAGCAAGGATAGAGGAATGTATCACAGATTTAAGACACAAGAGTAGAACAAATAGAATTATTTTTATTGAGATAGTGGCTCTGATACCAATTTTTACAGTAAGCTCCGAGAGTAGAATAGGATCACTTCTACTACATTCAATTTTTACAGTAAGCTCCAAGAGTAGAATAGGATCACTTCTACTACATCCATCGGGTGCTTATATATGGACAAACCAGGCAAATGTACATACTAAAAGTATTACCAATATGATACAACAAAAGATGAAGAGATTACGCTTCCTATGGTAAGACATCCTAAAGGCAAGGTTTGATTTCTAATCATCCAAAAGGATGAGAGCATAGTCTCTACTTGTAGAACTATCCTAGACTCAAGACTCTGGACTCACTCAACTCTGAATGCCTTTCTCTCTAAGGGAAGCATGCTTTTATAGGCAAATTGGAGAAGGGGTCTCAACTGATTGCTGACACATGTCAAGAATCAGGGGAACCACTTTATTAAAGTAGAGCGCACTACTAAAGTAGATGCCCACTATGACTTGTATGTTAGTCTGGGTGGACCCTAATATCTATGAACATAGTAGTGTGCCCAAAAATGAGTAGAGACAAGCAACTCATGATGCTTTCACTTTACACCCAAAAGTGACTACAGGAGAATCTCTTTTAAACCAGTGAAGAGATAAAGAACACGGACCCTGTTAAGGTGTCAGGCTAACCCTTTTAGGATGGTAGTGGAGTCTACCCCTAGTTTTGTTCAACCAAACTTTGGTAACTAGTGTACAATTATTATAATTTCTGATGGTTGGGAAACTCATTACTCTAGAGCCAATATGTGCCACGTACATAATGAATATGTGCAAAAACACATATGGATGGTTTTTAGAGAAATGATCAGCTCTTCCCAAAAGTAGACATGTCAGATGAGGTCACGTAAGAGAGAAGAAGTGTGGATGACAACCCCATCCAATTAGGCATATCGTTGATACTTTGGTGAGTGGTATTCAAGATCACTATCTGATTCTTCTTGAGATGGAATACTCATTATGTTCATTAATCTTTCTTCAAGAGTTTCTTCTTTCCAAAGAATTCTTTGACAGAGATGAACATGTGTCTATTTTGTGGGATTACCAATATAACATGGTTCTAGTTTGGTCTGGAAAGCAGTGAAGATACAAATTGGTTGTCTAGTATGAGGATGTGCCCAATGATGTAAACTTTGTAGTTCCATGGTATTTTGTTGCTGCAAAGAGGGGCCATAGATAGAGAAGATATACCTATTTATAGGATTTTCAATATAGGAATGGAATGTGATTTTATGCAAATACCCATAATTATAGGTTGTTGGCTATATCTGATGATCATGTGGAAAGACTACTCTAAAATAATTTCTGAATTGATTGATGCTTAACCATCACTGCTGATCAGGAATATGAGTGCTGCTTAGGATTTGAGTAGGCCATTCAAAAGAGATCACACTGGTGATAATAGGCCATTTAGGAGAGGTAGGATTACTGACTGCATGATGGAGATAATTTTTCATTTCTTCGCCAGATGGATGACAAGGCTGTCATTGAATTACTGCATCAGTTAGAAGTTGTCGTGATGCTTCAAAATGTCGATTCCTTTGTTCTAGATATAGTTGATGTGTTAGAACATTCAAATTTTCTTGCCATGGCACATTGCTAATAAAATTATATTCTTCTTTGCATCCTCTGATCATTTGGACATTATGTTGCCGTTGTTGGGCTTGTTGATTATGAGTGAATTCTTCAATCAACACTCTTCATCAATCTTCATAGAGTTGCCTTGTCCAAGGACAATTATCATCATGACTATTGAACACCTTATTGAGGTTATGAATGATATCTTCCTGAGACTGAGCTTGTTCTTTAAAGAGATTTGGCTGTAAAACAACTTGTCTGTGACCTTCCTTGGGCTGAGTGTGATTGAGACTATGAACGATGTGAATAGATCCTTCTCGACTGAGGAAATCAGCTGAGATATTTTTGGAACCTTCAATGTGCTCTGTATCAAAATTGAAAGTATCAAGAATTTGTGCCCAATGGAGCAATCTTGCTCGCACAACTTTATTTTTTGATTCTTTGAGAAAGAATCAAAGAAGATTTTTCAAATCACTTCGTAGAAGAAATTTATGATCACCAATAAACAGCTGAAACTTTTCAAATGCTTTGACAAGGGCTAAAAGTTCTTTATGTGTAGAGTGGTAATTAAGTTCAGCACCTTTAAAAGATCCAGATTCATACCTGACAATTTCTTCTCTGATTTTATTATTCTATTTTACTTCTTCTAGCAGTACTGCACCCCTTGCGGTGTCACTTGCATCTGTATGAACAATTTTCTTGCCAGATCCTGGGATTTTAAGGTGAGGAAGATGCTAACATTGCTGTTTAATTTGTTGAATAGCTTGATTGTGAATGTTAGACCAAGGAGGTGCATTTTTCTTGAATAGTTTATTGAGCTCTTTGCATGCTTCTGCAATATTCTGGAAGTATCCTACAATGTAATTGATTAATCCAAGAAATCATTGTAATGATTTTTTATCCTTGACTTCTACCTATTGAATTGTTTCAAGGAGATGTTTCTATGGATAGATCTTTCCATTTGGCTCAAGCCTTGTGCCCATAAAGATAAGGCTTTATGTACACCAACTAATTTGGAGGGATTTAAACAAATTCCATTTGTCTGACATATTGACAGAAATTTCTTGAGATGCTCAAGATGAGATTTGTGATCTTGACTAAAAATCAGAATATCATCTATGTAAGGTTGAAGAAATTTTGCATAAGGGGCAAAGATTTTATCCATAATACCTTGAAAGATGGAGGGAGCAGTTTTGATTCCAAATGGTAAAACTGTCCATTCATACAGCCCTTGTGGAACTAAGAAGGCTGTTTTGTATTGATCTTCTTTCTTGATTTTTACCTGCCAAAATCCTTTTGTCAGATCAAATTTACTGAAAACATTACATCCTTGAATTTTCTGCCATATATAATCCTTGCTGGGCAGGGGATGCTGATTACTTTCAAGACATGCATTAAAAGGTTTATAATTGACAACCAATCTTCTTTCTGATAGTTCATTCCCATGTTCATCTTTTTTAGGAACATACATCACATGACAAGAGAATGGGCTTGTACTAGGTTTGATCAATCCTTTGTCTAAAAGTTCAGAAATTTCTTTTTCACATAATTCCTAATTTGTTTTGGAGAGAATGAGATAATTGGCTTTTCTTTTCGAGATCATTTCTGTTCCATTCTAATCTTTCTTTAGAGCAAGTGAAAATTCAAATGATCTCTAGTATTTTTGGAGATCTTTGGTAAGTACAGTAGCAGAAAAATCTTTCTGAACTTGCTCAAGATCTAACTTTGCATTTTCTGCTTGTCGTGTAAACCAAACACATTGTCCTGGTTGAATGATCTTATCTTTTGGGAAAAGTGTGAGTCTTGGATAATATGCCCTGGCTTCATTGATTTGTGTGACAGACCCTACACTGAATGAAATATTGGTGCCAGATTTACCAATGGTATATGGACTCCATTGTTGTAGAGTAGCACTTCCTATTATACAATCATAAGATTCTACTGGAAATTCAAAAAAATTGGTCTAATGGAGATTGGAACCAAACTTTAATGGAATCAAGGCTTTATGTTTTACAAGATTACCATTACTGGTGAGTGAGTTGATTGAAGTTGTTGTTGAAGTCCAACAATCTCTAGGGAAATAGTAAGCACGAGCTAGATTACAATCTGCTCCTGAGTCTAATAAAGCACACAATATATAAGCTTTTATTCCTGGTAATTTAACTATAATCAAGAATGCTAGACAAGGACTTGAAAACCATTTCAGATAGGTATAAATTTTATGTTTCTCTTCAGCTACTTCTGTTTCTTCTGTTGTCTCTAAAACTAGTGTTGTAACAGGTGTGAAAGAAGACTCTTTGCATTTTAACTGTTCAAGTTCTATCAGATACTTATCTAAAGAACTAAGAGAACTTGAAGATGCTTGACTTTCTCTTAAATTATTTTGAATAGAAAGGATCTCTTTGTTTACATCAGCTTTTATTGTATACAAGAAAGCTAAGTGATTTTCCAACCACTCAATCTTTGAGTATTTTTGAAATGCTTTTTGTGCAATTGGATTTGGAGTGTATTTTGATGTGGATTTTGATCCTGGCCTATCATTATTTACCCACTGCATATCAGGGTGTTGACTGAGTATTTCTTCCTTAGCATTTTTGGCTTTGATTATCGCATGAGTAATCTTTTGATGCTGATAGGGAGTCACATAGTTTTCTTTTTGATTTTCCAGATGTTGAATCTTCTTATCTAGATCATCTAGATTTTTTTGAATTTGAGAATCTTCTAGATTTTCTTGAATCTAAGAATCTTCTAACTCATATTCATTGTCTGTAAATGTTTTCCTAAATGGGGAGAAGCATCCTCGTCCTCTTTGTGGAAAGAATTTTCCACAAGACCAATTGTTTCTAGAGGAAAACATATTGCACATAAAAGAAACTTCAGAATCTTCAGATGCTAAATGAAAACTTTCAGACTCAAATTCTGAGTGTAGACCAAAATGACGGACAAGAGGCTCTTTTTCAACTAAAATATCTAAATTAGAAGTTTGAAGACAATAGTCTTCAGAATCAGAGGAGAAAGGACTATTAACTTCTATTAAGGGAAAATAATCTAGTCTCGTCTTCCTTAATGTGCGAACAATCTTTGAATGTTCAGGCTTATGGTGTTGATCAAATTTGTTTGCATAATGAGGCCCTTTACATATGTAACATTTTGGCTATAGGAGCGACAAATTTTGATGTAGTCCCAAACTTTTCAATTAGTTTGTCAGATCCACATCTAGATAAATTCCTTATGTTTCAATTTGGTACTCATTACCTAGATATGAAACCTAGATCTAGAACCCATGCTTTGTATTTTGCTTTGTATGGTTGGTTGTTTAACACCACCATTCCAATAGTCAAGGATACTTGATCTGATAAGTCTAAAGCTAAATATTCTTTGTTATGGAAAACCCAAACCAAAGGTGCTCAGCTTACAGTACTCAAAATGATAAATCTTGCAGATATCCAAGTTCCAAAAAATTGGATCATTGATACTAGAGCTCTTCAGCAAAGAAACATGCCAAAGAACCTTACTACTATTGCAAGCATCAAGGAAACACTGGGAAAAGCCCATATCCTCTTTGATGAGCCAAATTCCAAAAAATCTTTTGGATCTAGGTCCAAAGGTTTTCAGTGACTTGAGTCAAGTCTATCTGTAAAACCACCAACTCAGTGTAACCATCTGAATTGTATCCCTGACTCTCAAGGATCTCTATATTGCTCAAACTGCAAACAATCTTTCAGAGAACCTGCAACATCAATCTCCAATTCTCTTACTCAAACTATCAACCACTGTGAACATCCATAGTTCAGTGAGTTAGATGATGGAAGTCTACAATGTGATCATTGTAAATATGTCAAAAATACCTTTCATGTGAGAATGATTTTATCAAGACACAATACACCATTCTCTGAGCCAGATATTATAGCATTCGAGAAAGCATCTACTAGTGTACCCATAGCAGTACCCAAGGGAATACCACCTTTTTGTGATTTCATGGTTAACTCATCAGATGACAAATTCTCAATTGCATATTGGCCTCAACATGTCATTGCACAAGGTCAACCTGATGCTACAACATAGTCTAAAATGCTTAATTATGCTAATCTCTCTCTTCGTAAAGCATTACTTTTTCAACAAGATACACATCAGCATCTTTTACAAGCTGAACTTTAGTTTCAAAAACTTGAAGCATCCATATATAAGCACCCAATGGATGTAGTAGAAGAATCCTTGTCCTCTTTGTGGAAAGCATTTTCCACGAGACCAATTGTTTCTAGAGGAAAACATATTGCACATAAAAGAAACTTCAAAATCTTCAGATGCTGAATGAAAAATTTCAGACTCAAATTTTGAGTGTAGACCAAAATGATGGACAAGAGGCTCTTGTTCAACTAAAATATCTAAATCAAAAATTTGAAGACAATAGTCTTCAGAATCAGAGGAGAAAGGACTATTAACTTTTGTTAAGGGCAAATAATCTAGTCTCGCTTTCCTTAATGTGCCAACTTTCTTTGAATGTTTAGGCTTATGGAGTTGATCACATTTGTTTGCATAATGAGGCCCTTTACATATGTAACATTTTGGTTTAAAGTCCTTCTTTTTGATGTGATGCTTATCTTGCAAAAAAGGTTTTTTTATATCTTTTCCTCCTTTTGAATTTTTTATGCTTTGAATATTTGTATTCAGGATACTTAGTTCGTTGCTTGTGATGCGAGAAATGCTTTTTCTCATGCTTCTAACATCCATAACTATTTTTCAAGCATTGACATACTCCATGTTTAAGATAAGGTAAGACAACCTTTTTCTGTTTCTATTTTTTCTTTTCAGAACATAGTTCTTCATTGATTTCTCCAATGAATTGAACTAATTGTGGAAATGTGACATCATTGATTGTCATATCTGGAGTATTTAGTATGCTATTTAGAATTATTTCCCTATAATAACACTGCAATTGTGAGGTAAATCCTTCTAAGAATGTATTGTACATCCAAGCATTATTGTTAGTTTGTCTAGACATGTAGAAATTCACATATTGTTCTTTACAATAATCTTCAAATAATTTCATGTCACATATTCTATTTTCCTTAAATCTTTTGTAGGCTATTCTTTTCTCATTTTCATGTTGTCCCACATACATTCTATATAAGGACTCACAGACAGGATTAACTCCTGAGTGAATAAGGTCTTCTTTATATTGTGGTTCTAAAGAGTCCCATGTTGTTCAGGCTATGCCTGTTAGAGCATTTAGAGCTTGTTTGATGGCTTGTTCTGTAGTCACACCATCAAAAATATTGATAGCATTATCAATCCATGCTCGTAAAATATCAATTGTGGCTTTGTTCTTTATTGGATCATAATCATCAAAATTAGTCAGAGGTGGAGACACGTCTAAGAAATTATGGATTCTATCAAATGGGCCACTGGAATTTTCCTGCTTTACCATATTAACAGAGTGCCATTTCCCTATTTTCTTATCAAATTTCTGAGGCTTGGATTTTGGCACATCTAATAGTAATGGCTTTCCTGATTGTTGACATTTTAATCTCTCTAGATCTTCTGTGGCATTAGGGAAAGTCCATTTTTTTGAGTTGGTCTTCTGTAGAGTTAATTTCAACTCATTAGACTGATGGATTACTACTTGTTCAAGTGTTTGTGTAACTATGGATATGGCTTGACTAACATTTTGAGCATCCCCATACTATTGTGAGATGACTTGTTCAACTATTCTTTGAACTTGAGAAGTGGTTTTCTGGACTTGTTGTAAATGTTGAGTTTGTTTGGCTTGCTTGGTCCACCAAGCTTCTGCTGAAGTTTTAAAACTAGAATAATCGCAGTGAAGGGTGGCGATATCCTAGGAAATTGTAAAAGACATGATACTGGCAAGGTGACTTTCCAAAGCTTTGAGAGAGGCTAACACTTCATGGAAGTTAGAATTTTGACTGGCTTCAAGTTTTTGACGCTGAAGTTCAGCTTGCAAAAGACACTGATGTGTATCTTGTTGAAAAAGTAATGCTTTGCAGAGACAAAGATTAGCATAATTAAGCATTTTAGACTGTGTTGTAGCATCCGGTTGACCTTGTGCAATGACATGTTGAGGCCAATATGGAATTGAGAATTTGTCATCTGATGAGTTAAGCATGAAATCGCAAAAAGGTGGTATTCCCTTGGGTACTGCTATGGGTACACTGGTAGATGCTTTCTCAGATGCTATAATATCTGGCTCAGAGAATGGTGTATTGTGTCCTGATAAAATCATTCTCACATGAAAGGTATTTTTGACATATTTACAATGATCACATTGTAGACTTCCATCATCTAACTCACTGAACTGTGGATGTTCACAGTGGTTGATAGTTTGAGTAAGAGGATTGGAGATTGATGTTGCAGGTTCTCTGAAAGATTGTTTGTAGTTTGAGCAATATAGAGATCCTTGAGAGTCAGGGATACAATTTAGATGGTTACACTAAGTCAGTGGTTTTATAGATAGACTTGACTCAAGTCGCTAAAAACCTTTGCAGCAAGATCCAAAAGATTTTTTGGAATTTGGCTCATCAAAGAGGATATGGGCTTTTCCAAGTTTTTCCTTGATACTTGCAATAGTAGTAAGGTTTTTTGGCATGTTTCTTTGTTGAAGAGCTCTAGTATCAATGATCTAGTTTTTTGGAACTTGGATATCTGTAAGATTTATCATTTTGGGTACTGTAAGCTGAGCACCTTTGGTTTGGGTTTACCATAACAAAGAATATTTATCTTTAGACTTATCAGATTGAGGATCCTTGACTATTGGAATGGTGGTGTTAAACAACCGACCATACAAAGAAAAATACAAAGCATGGGTTCTGGATCCAGGTTTCATATCTAGGTAATGAGTACCAAATTGAAACATAAGGACTTTATCTAGATTTGGACCTGACAAACTAATTGCAAAGTTTGGGACTACATCAAAAGCTGTCACTCCTATAGCCATTGGAGCAGAAATTCCTCCCATTAACATGTCACAATATCTATTATGACAGACATCAAGAAGAGTCATAAAGACTGTAGCTGGGATTCCTTTCCTATATAGTGGTTCACATCCAACAATAATATTACCTATATGCATATATTTTTATCCATTTTTTGTTTTTTCTTGTTTGAAAAGACTCTGTATCTCATTACTAGACATAAGATTAATGAAGCTATGGGCTTCATCATTATGGAATTCAACTTGTAATTCTATTACTTTACAAATAGTCTTAGACTTATATTGAAGCATTCCTAAATCATAATATATTTCTTTCCAATTTTTTGTAGGAAGCCTAAATCTTTTTTCAGGTAATTCAAATTTATCATGATTATCTACATGCATATCTTCATAAAAAATATCATTATTTAAAGAGTGAAAGACTGAACCAAGACTCACAAGTTCTTCTATTTCTAGTTTGTTGAATTCATCTTCAGAATTCTGTGTTCCTTCCATCCTATTCTACTTCGCACTACTTGTCTTTGTTGAGCTACTCTCCCAGCCTCTAAAATGCCTTTCCACGACCTAAACAATGAGGTCTTACGTCACCCAAAAAACATAAGGAAGCAAGGATAAAGGAATGTATCACAGATTTAAGACACAAGAGTAGAACAAAAAGAATTATTTTTATTGAGACAGTGGCTCTGATACCAATTTTTACAGTACGCTCCGAGAGTAGAATAGGATCACTTCTACTACATTCAATTTTTACAGTAAGCTCCGAGAGTAGAATAGGATCACTTCTACTACATCCATCGGGTGCTTATATATGGACAAACCAGGAAAATGTACATACTAAAAGTATTACCAATATGATACAACCGAAGATGAAGAGATTACGCTTCATATGGTAAGACATCCTAAAGGCAAGGTCTAATTGCTGATCATCCAAAAGGATGAGAGCGTAGTCTCTACTTGCAGAACTATCCTAGACTCAAGACTCTGGACTTACTCAACTCCGAATGCCTTTCTCTCTAAGGGAAGCATGCTTTTATAGGAAAATTGGAGAAGGGGTCTCAACTGATTGTTGACACATGTCAAGAATCAGGAGAACCACTTTATTAAAGTAGAGCGCACTACTAAAGTAGACGCCCACTATAACCTATATGTTGGTCTGGGTGGACCCCAATATCTACGAACATAGTAGTGTGCCGATAAATGAGTAGAGACAAGCAACTCATGATGCTTTCACTTTACACCCAAAAATGACTATGGGAGAATCTCTTTTAAGCCCATGAAGAGATAAAGAACACAGACCCTATTAAGGTGTCGGGCTAACCCTTTTAGGACGATAGTGGAGTCTACCGCTAGTTTTGTTCAACCAGACTTTGGTAACTAGTGTAGAATTATTATAATTTCTGATGGTTGGGAAACTCATTACTCTAGAGCCAATATGTGCCACGTACATAATGAATATGTGCAAAAACACATATGGATTGTTTCTAGAGAAATAATCAGCTTCCCAAAAGCTGACACATCAGATGAGGTCACGTAAGAGAGAAGAAGTGTGGATGACAACCCATCCACTTAGGTATATTGTTGATGCTTTGGTGAGTGGTATTCAAGATCACTATCTGATTCTTCCTCAGATGGAATATTCATTACGTTCATTAATCTTTCTTCAAGAGTTTGTTCTTTCCAAATAATTCTTTGACAGAGATGAACATGTGCCTGTTTTGTGGGATTACCAATATCCCATGGTTCTGGTTTGGTCTGGAAAGTAGTGAAGATACAAATTGGTTGTCTAGTATGAGGATCTGCCCAATGATGTAAACTTTTTAGTTCCATGGTATTTTGTTGTTGCAAAGAGGGGCCATAGATAGATAAGATATACCTATTTATAGGATTTTCAATATATGAATGGAATGTGATTTTATGCAAATACCCATAATTATAGATTGTTGGCTATATCTGATGATCATGTGGGAAGACTACTCTAAAATAATTTCCCAATTGATTGATGCTTAACCATCACTGCTGATCAGGAATATGAGTGCTGCTCAGGATTTGAGTAGGCCATTCAAAAGAGATCACACTAGTGATAATAGGCCATTTAGGAGAGGTAGGATTGCTGACTGCATGTTGGAGATAATTTTTAATTTCTTCATCAGATGGATGACAAGGCTTTCATTGAATTACTACATCAGTTTGAAGTTGTCGTGATGCTTCAAAATGTTGATTCCTTTGTTCTAGATATAGTTGATGTGTTAGAACATTCAAATTTTCTTGCCATGGCACATTGCTAATAAAATTATATTCTTCTTTGGGTTCTTTGATCATTTAGACATTATGTTGTTGTTGCTGGGCTTTTTGATTATGAGTGAATTCTTCAATCAACACTCTTTGTCGATCTTCATAGAGTTGCCTTGTCCAAGGACAATTATCAGCATGACTATTGAACACCATATTGAGGTTATGAATGATATCTTCCTGAGACTGAGCTTGTTCTGTAAAGAGATTTGGCTGTAAAAAAACTTTTCTCCCATTAACATGTCACAATATCTATTATGACAGACATCAAGAAGAGTCATAAAGGCTGTAGCTAGGATTCCTTTCCTATATAGTGGTTCACATCCAGCAATAATACTACCTATATGCAGATATTTGTATCCATTTTTTGTTTTTGCTTGTTTGACAAGACTCTGTATCTCTTTATTGGACATAAGATTAATGAATCTATGGGCTTCATCATTATAGACTTTGACTTGTAATTCTATTACTTTACAAACAGTCTTAGACTTATACTGAAGCATTTCTAAATCAGAATATATTTCTTTCCAATTTTTTGTAGGAAGCCTAAATCTTTTTTTAGGTAATTCAAATTTATAATGATTATCTACATGCATATCTTCATCAAAAATATCATTATTTAAAGAGTGAAAGATTGAACCAAGACTCACAAGTTCTTCTGTTTCTGGTTTGTTGAATTCCTCTTCAGAATTCTATGTTCCTTCCATCCCGTTCTGCTTCGCACTACTTGTCTTTGTTGAGCTACTCTCCCAACCTCTAAAATGCCTTTCCATGACTTAAACAATGAGGTATTACGTCACCTATAAAAATCAAGGAAGCAAGGATAAAGGAATGTATCACAGATTTAAGACACAAGAGTAGAACAAATAGAATTATTTTTATTGAGACAGTGGCTCTGATACCAATTTTTACAGTAAGCTCTGAGAGTAGAATAGGATCACTTCAAATCTCTTTACAGAACAAGTTTAGTCTCAGGAAGATTTCATTCATAACCTCAATATGGTGTTCAATAGTCATGCTGATAATTGTCTTTGGATGCGGCAACTCTATGAAGATCGATGAAGAGTGTTGATTGAAGAATTCACTCATAATCAACAAGCCTAGCAATGGCAACATAATGTCTGAATGATCAGAGAATGCAAAGAAGAATATAATTTTATTAGCAATGTGCCATGGCAAGAAAATATGAATGTTCTAACACATCAACTTTATCTAGAACAAAGGAATCAACATTTTGAAGCATCATGACAACTTCTAACTGATGCAGTAATTCAACGACAACCTTGTCATCCATCTGATGAAGAATTTAAAAATTATCTCCAACATGCCATCAACAATCCTACCTCTCCTGTATGGCCTATTATCACCAGTGTGATCTCTTTTGAATGGCCTACTCAAATCCTGAGCAGCACTCATATTCCTGATCAACAGCGATGGTTAAGCATCATTCAATTGGGAAATTATTTTAGAGTAGTCTTCCCACATGATCATCAGATACGGCCAACAACCTATAATTATGGGTATTTGCATAAAATCACATCCCAGTCCTATATTGAAAATCCTATAAACAGCTATATCTTCTCTATCTATGGTCCCTCTTTGCAGCAACAAAATACCATGGATCTACAAAGTTTACATCATTAGGCACATCCTCATACTAGACAACCAATTTGGATCTTCACTACTTTCCAGACCAAACCAGAACCATGGGATATTGGTAATCCCACAAAATAGGCACATGTTCATCTCTATCAAAGAATTCTTTGGAAAGAAGAAACTCTTGAAGAAAGATTAATGAACGTAATGAGTATTCCATCTGAGGAAGAATCAGATAGTGATCTTGAATACCACTCACCAAAGCATCAATGATATACCTAAGTTGATGGGGTTTTCATCCACACTTCTTCTCTCTTACGCGCCCTCATCTAATGTGTCAGCTTTTGGGAAGAGCTGATCATTTCTCTAAAAATAATCCCTATGTGTTTTTGCACATATTCATTATGTATGTGGCACATATTGGCTCTGGAGTAATGAGTTTCCAAACCATCATAAATTATAATAATTGTACACCAGTTACCAAAGTTTGGTTGAACAAAACTAGGGGTAGACTCCACTACCGTCCTAAAAGGGTTAGCCCGACACCTTAACAGGGTTCGTGTTCTTTATCTCTTCACGGGTTTAAAAGAGATTCTCCCGTAGTCACTTTCGGGTGTAAAGTGAAAGCATCATGATTTTCTTGTCTCTACTCATTTTTCGGCACACTACTATGTTCGTAGATATTGGGGTCCACCCAGACCGACATATAGGTCATAGTGGGCATCTACTTTAGTAGTGCGCTCTGCTTTAATAAAGCGGTTCTCCTAATTCTTGACATGTGTCAGCAATCGGTTGAGACCCCTTCTACAATTTGCCTATAAAAGCATGCTTCCCTTAGAGAGAAAGGCATTCAGAGTTGAGTAAGTCCAGAGTCTTGAGTGTAGGATAGTTCTGCAAGTAGAGAGTATGCTCTCATCCTTTTGGATGATCAGAAATCAGACCTTGCCTTTAGGATGTCTTACCATATGAAGCGTAATATTTTCATCTTCTCTTGTATCATATTGGTAATACTTTTAGTATGTACATTTTCCTAGTTTGTCCATATATAAGCGCCCGATGGATGTAGTAGAATTGATCCTATTCTACTCTTAGAGCTTACTTTAAAAATTGGTATCAGAGCCACTGTCTCAATAAAAATAATTATGTTTGTTCTACTCTTGTGTCTTAAATCTATGATACATTCCTTTATCCTTGCTTCCTTGTGTTTTCTGGGTGATGTAAGACCTCATTGTTTAAGCCATGGAAAGGCATTTTAGAGGCTGGGAGAGTAGGTCAACAAAGATAAGTAGTGTGAAGCAAAACGGGATGGAAGGAACATAGAATTCTAAAGATGAATTCAACAAACCAGAAATAGAAGAACTTGTGAGTCTTGGTTTAGTCTTTCACTCTTTAAATAATGATATTTTTGATGAAGATATGCATGTAGATAATCATGATAAATTTGAATTACCTAAAAAAAGATTTAGGCTTCCTACAAAAAATTGGAAAGAAATATATTTTTATTTAGTAATGCTTCAGTATAAGTCTAAGACTGTTTGTAAAGGAATAGAATTACAAGTCGAAGTCCGTAATGATGAAGCCCATAGCTTCATTAATCTTATGTCCAGTAAAGAGATAGAAAGTCTTGTCAAACAAGCAAAAACAAAAAATGGATACAAATATCTGCATATAGGTAGTATTATTGTTGGATGTGAACCACTGTATAGGAAAGGAATCCCAGCTACAATCTTTATGAATCTTCTTGATGTCCATCATAATAGATATTTTGACATGTTAATGGGAGCAAAGTTGTTTCATAGCCAAATCTCTTTACAGAACAAGCTCAGTCTCGGGAAGATATCATTCATAACCTCAATATGGTGTTCAATAGTCATGCTGATAATTGTCCTTGGACACGACAACTCTATGTAGATTGACGAAGAGTTTTGATTGAAGAATTCACTCATAATCAACAAGCCTAGGAACGGCAACATAATTTTTGAATAATCAGAGAACCCAAAGAAGAATATAATTTTATTAGCAATGTGCCATGGCAAGAAAATTTGAATGTTCTAACACATCAACTGTATCTAGAACAAAGGAATCGACATTTTGAAGCATAACGACAACTTCTAATTGATGCAATAATTTAATGATAGCCTTGTCATCCATGTGATAAAGAAATTAAAAATTATCTCCAACATGCAGTCAGCAATCCTACCTCTCCTGAATGGCCTATTATCACCAGTGTGATCTCTTTTGAATGGCCTACTCAAATCTTGAGCAGCACTCATATTCCTGATTAGCAGTGATGGTTAAGCATCAATCAATTGGGAAATTATTTTAGAGTAGTCTTCCCACATGATCATCAGATACGGCCAACAACCTATAATTATGGGTATTTGCATAAAATCACATTCCATTCCTATATTGAAAATCCTATAAACAGCTATATCTTCTCTATCTATGGCCCCTCTTTGCAGCAACAAAATACCATGGAACTACAAAGTTTACATCATTGGGCACATCCTCATACTAGACAACCAATTTGGATCTTCACTACTTTCCAGACCAAACCAGAACCATGGGATACTGGTAATCCCACAAAACAGGCACATGTTCATCTCTGTCAAAGAATTCTTTGGAAAGAAGAAACTCTTGAAGAAAGATTAATGAATGTAATGAGTATTCCATCTCAGGAAGAATCAGATAGTGATCTTGAATACCACTCACCAAAGCATCAATGATATACCTAAGTGGATGGGGTTGTCATCCACACTTCTTCTCTCTTACGTGACCTCATCTGACATGTCAACTTTTGGGAAGAGTTGATCATTTCTCTAAAAACCATCCATATGTATTTTTGCACATATCCATTATGTACATGGCACATATTGGCTTTGGAGTAATGAGTTTCCCAACCATCAGAAATTATGATAATTGTACACCAGTTCCCAAAGTCTGGTTGAACAACACTAGGGGTAGACTCCACTACCATCCTAAAAGGGTTAGCTCGACACCTTAACAGGGTCTGTGTTCTTTATCTCTTCACGGGTTTAAAAGAGATTCTCCCATAGTCTTTTGGGTGTAAAGTGAAAGCATCACAAGTTGCTTGTCTCTACTCATTTTTCAGCACACTACTGCATTCGTAGATATTGGGGTCCACCCAGACCGACATACAGGTCATAGTGGGCATCTACTTTAGTAGTGCACTATACTTTAATAAAGTGGTTCTCCTGATTCTTGACATGTGTCAGCAATTGGTTGAGACCCCTTCTCCAATTTGCCTATAAAATCATGCTTCCCTTAGAGAGAAAGGCATTCAGAGTTGAGTAAGTCCAGAGTCTTGAGTGTAGGATAGTTCTGCAAGTAGAGAGTATGCTCTCATCCTTTTGGATGATCAGAAATCAGACCTTGCCTTTAGGATGTCTTACCATATGAAGCCTAATCTCTTCATCTTTTGTTGTATCATATTGGTAATACTTTTAGTATGTACATTTGCCTGGTTTGTCCATATATAAGCACCCGATGGATGTAGTAGAAGTGATCCTATTCTACTCTCGGAGCTTACTGTAAAAATTGGTATCAGAGCCACTGTCTCAATAAAAATAATTATGTGTTCCTTCCATCCCGTTCTGCTTCACACTACTTGTCTTTGTTGAGCTACTCTCCCAACCTCTAAAATGCCTTTCCATGGCTTAATCAATGAGGTCTTACATCACCCAGAAAACACAAGGAGGCAAGGATAAAGGAATGTATCACAGATTTAAGACACAAGAGTAGAACAAACATAGTGTAGCATGTTTTATTTAAACAATATGATTGGGCAAATTAAGAGGAAATGGTGGGCCGACGGTTTCAACCATCGACCCACCATCCCAAAAAAGTGCATGAAAACCAACAACAAGCATGATTTTTGGTGCGGATTTAGATAAATTTATTCTTAAACACCCAAATTTGATAACCACAAAATATTCCAAGGTTATTTTTGTGGGGATTTGAAGAAGTATGTTATCTTAATGGATATTTTTAAGAGATATTATTATTTTTGGGGGATCTATTGTAAATAATAGGAGATTGAGAATATTTTGTAAATCATACGGTTACCTACCATATTGATTAAATTCTTTGTATAAAAAGGGGTAAAAAGGGAGTGTGAGGGAGTGGATATTTAAGTGATTTTTGGAGAGAAATTATTCTCAGTGTTCTTCCAAGCTATTGAAGATTGTGATATTGCTTAGAAGAGAGCTTGAAACTCAGTGCAACTGGATGCTATCAGATTGACACCAGATAATTGTAATCTTTTGGGAATTGATCAAAGGATTGGTCACTCTACTTGGAGGACCTGGAGACGTAGTCCATACAGACGAACTCCGTAATCAACCTATGTGTTATGTTTGCATTTTCTTCTCTCCTCTTCTCTTAATTTTATTTTTCATGTTTAAAACTTAATTTACATTTATGTATTTAAAAATTAAGTTTGTAAAGTTTGTTTTAAATTTCTTTAGTAAAAAAACTTTAATTTGTATTTAGCATTTAACTGCAAATCGTCATAGATCCGTCTTAATTAGATCAATTGAGGATTTGAACTCAAAGTGAGTGGGATTTAAACTCAACTAATTTCTTTGTTTAACAAGATTGATTGATCAATCAGCAAATAGATTGGAGAGATGACTTCACTTGGTTAAAGAGGTAACATAATAGACTAGTGAGTTGACACTTTGCATGGATGCGTTAATTGATTGCATGGATTAGAAGACTAATTTGATTGAAGACTTTAACTAATTTTTGAGGGAGAAATTAAAAATGTGGATTCAATAGTTAGGAGATGGAATTGTGGAGTGAACTAAAAGTTAGTATGAGTTAGCTTTAGAGGAATAAATCATGATTAAATAAATAAAAGAATTATTTACTTGCACATGTGAAAATTGATACATAAATAAATAATATTTATTTAAATGAGAGAATAAAAATTAATTTAATTAAATAAATATTATTTATTTAATTGTGATGGGGATTTTGATTTAATTATCACATAAATGCAATAATTAGAAAGAGGGAATATTAATTAAATATGGTTATTAATTAATTGAATGACATAAGGAATAATTAAATAACATTTAATTATTTATTTACTTTATAGATGAATAATTGATGAAATATTGAAATTGGAAGATTAATAATTAAGGTAATTTTTTAAAATCACTTAATTATAGAATGAAGGTGAAATGATGATTTTGACTTTAGAATATGGTAGAATGACACAATTTATTGAATAATAAATATTATTAAATAAATTAAAGAGGAATGTTAGTAATATCATTGCATTAAAGCAATAGGCCATTTTTAAGTGTTTACAATAACATGTTTAGGATTAATGTTTTAAATGGAAGTGATTATAATAGGTAGAGCATAAGTGGATACACTAGGTATGGAGGTAGGAATAAGAATAGAAGTCTCAACAATAGTTGTAGGTGGAATAAAACCTAACTCTTGGGCACAACCTCTGATAGGCTTGACATTGTTATCAACATGATAAGAGATTCTATGAAAGATGTTAACATCATGCTCATCATTATGAATTATATTACTCAAACCTTATACTATGGAGATGACCTAGAAATTGGAGTTTTATTGTCCTAACCGATGCTCAAATTTTACAAAATTATGAGAAAGCTTTTGATCTTGGTTTTGAGAAACTCTTAAGGTCCCATCTTCATCATGAGAAGATTGGGAAGAGTGGTTCTCAATAATGGGAGGAATATTATTATTATGCGTATTGGTCTCATTAAGATTCCTAGGAAACGAGGACTTGGGATCAAAGGAACCCACAAGTCTGTGACTTCTCCTAACTAGAATGCTATATGTAGGACTCAATGTAATAACATGCATGCACTAAAATATGAAAAAAGAGATAGATCTAATGTAGATTTGAAACAAATATGCTAACATAAACTAAGTACAATTAATGAAAAATACATCTTACTATGAGATGACATATGAAGATCTAAAGCATATAATGGAGTAAATGCAATCTAACTACCAATATGAAAAGGGAAAATGTTATGAATTGGGTTCACCAAAATGTGCACCTACAAGAATAAAAAGGGAATCTAACATAAACATAAAAATTATGTAAGAAGAGTCAGGTTTACCAAAATGTACAATGTCAAATAGGAAGAAATGCAAAACTAGGGTAGATCACCTCTCATTTCAAGATTTTTTTGCACATTCATAAGGAATATGCTCCTAATAGGCTCAAGAGGTGACTCAAGCACTAAATGGGGATAATGTTTCCTTCACTAAATATGTAATTTTGAAATGGAAATTTAATGATAAAGATGGAAATAAAAATTAAGTATGTTTAGAAATGAAATAGGAAACTAGTAACTTCAGATTTGAATAACTGACAAATGAAATGTAGGAAATAATTGTAACTAGTTTTATGAGATCCCATCATTTTATTATTATTTCCCATCAAATATGAGCCTATTTGTTAGGGTATAGGTTGGATTTGATGTATACCCATGTATAGGTCATTTGAGACAATGTATGCCTTGCATTTTTACCTAAAAAATTTAGGGTTTGTTCAATTGTTCCCAATATTCCCAAAAATGATCCAAAAGCTCCATAGCCTATTCCTACACATAAAAAAAATAGGGAAAAACTTGGGTAAATGGGGTTTTCCTTGGTAAACCCCCTATTTAGGCATAAACCTTGAAATTGAATTGAAATTGCATTAAGGAAAGTATGTAAAAATATAAATGTTAAATTCATCTTGCATAACTCTCATGGATAGATATAGAAAGAACTTATAATTATAAAGATGCTTCAATGTGATTGGAATAAAGGAGTTGACCTTGATTTGTAGAACAATAATCAAGGATGCCCTAAAAAATGCAAGGATCTACGAATGCCACTCCTAGGTCAATGTAGATATGCTTTATAATCTCTTGCAATTAAGGAGAGATACATCTAGGTGAAATGAAGGATGGAATGATATTCTTGATTGATTAAGAATTACTAAACTTATAAATTGTGAGAGAGAAAAAATTCTTCAATGGCAAAGACCACCTTGGAATGAACTTTAATGAATTAGAGAAACTAGATCTTGGATGCTTGCCTTCAAATCCTGAATCCAATTTCTCAATTGCTCTTGATTGCTTGATTTCTCTTGAGAAGCTGATTAAAAATTATTGAGTATAGTTATGGAGGTCAAAATGAGGACAGATAGAGTGTTTATATAGTTATTCCATCATTTTGAGATTCAAAATTGATCTAGACCGACCACTAGACCTGATCTTCCATTAACACCCTAACATTGAGCTCCAAGACAAATTTGGGCCAAAACCCAAGGGTATAGATCATTTGAAAAGACCTATACCTAGATGTAGGTCATATCCAATTTATACCTGGGGTTTTGAGCTCAAATTTAAACTGGATGATCCCACAATTTTAGAATTGACCATAAATTACCTAGTTGTGGGTTTAAACTTAAATTATATATGATCTAAATTATATATATATTAGATCATAACATATATAACCTATCTATCTAGAGATTAATGTAACATTCATAATGATTAACATAAAACCAAGTTGCATATAAGAATATGTACACATGAGAATGAAATATATCAATAAAAATAAATTGTACATTTATAAGAATTGGATCAACTACATTAAACCATAGGATAAATGAGGATTGGGTATTGCCCCGTACATCCAAGGCCTTCCCGTTACTTCATGGATCCATTACTCAAAATATGGATAGAGACGAAGAAGATAAATTAATTAAAATAAAATAATATGTGATTCACTCATTTCATTCAAGATAGATTACATATATAAAGGATTTTATAATCCTATTTTATAAGGAATAACCTTCATGTTTAGTTATGATTATTACTCATGTAACAATACACAACTCACATCATATGAGTTGTTAAAACAACTCTAACCATGATATATATTATTGTTAGTATAATAATAATATTACACTATACTAATGTTTATAATAATATTACACTTAACTAATATTTATATAATAATAATTACCCACATTCATGAAGTACTAATATAAATTCCCTTACATTCCCCCTTAGTGTGAACATGGTATAAAAATAATCACACACAATCTACAATATTCTCACCCTTGTGGCATATCTAACTATGTGACTCATGACCTTGATCCAAAAGAAAGTTTCTCTCCTCCCATGGTTTTAAATAGGCTTAGTGCAGACTTTGACATGAATAGGAACCTCCACTCATTTATTCACCTTGTGTGGTTTTCTGGATCCTTCTACAAACCCTTTCAAGATCTATGAACTGACTTACTCTAGTGCTTTTGTTTTCCACAATGCTTATGCATTAGGGAAGTTATATAGAGAATAGCATACATGTCACAAACTAGGAATGAAACATTGTCACTAGTACATTTTGCACCTTTTTTTGATGAAGTATTGGTCGAAGTTTCTACCCAAATGGGTCGAATACTTGACCAACTGATTGGTCGCTATTTTCATCATTGAAATATCAACATATCTCTTCAATCATAGAATGTTTGACACCAATCTTGGTCGAAAATGATAGTGGAAAGAGGTGGTATTTTAGTCAAAAATTTGACCAAAGTTGGTCGAAATGTTTGGCCCTTTCGACCAGGATGTGAAAACCATGGCGGTCATATTTTGACCAAATTGCATCACAGCATAGACCAATATTGGTCAAAATATTTGGCCACTTCGACCAAGATGCCAAACCCACAATGCCACAGTTCGACACAAAATGGTCAATTATTTGACCAAACCAGGTCAGAGTTTCGACACAGATTAGTCGAACCATCGACTAAGGTTAGTCAAAATTTTGACTAGCTATGGAATGTTTAAAAAAAATGAATGAAGATAAATATCTAGACTAATCATCAATGGCATCCTTATTGGTGATTAGTCTAGATATTTATCTTTAGGTGTCCACACTCGTTCTGTTGCTTGTTGCCAGCGGCTCCCTACTCGTTCTAGTTTCCAAACTACTTTGGGCTCTAGCAATCCATCTACTTGTTGGGGATGTTGGTGGTGCTATGGACAGAGTCCTTAACCAGTCCTTAACCTAATGAGTCCTCACGTTATCAAATTTTCATGTCTTTCTTGAGAAAATCACCTGTCTCAAATGATGTGGACCTAATGGCACTAGCCCGTTATACCCAAGGATTCAGTGGAGCTGATATTGTAGAGATTTGTCAATGGGCTTGAAAGTATGCTATTAGAGAAAATATTGAGAAGGTGAGTTTCAATTGTGGTGGCTTTTGCAAACTAGATTTGGTTATGAATTTCTTAATGCTTTTTTTTGAACTGGTGTGTTAGAATTTTACATTTTTTGATTCAATTTTCCTCAACTTGTATCTTATTGTTTCAATTTGTTAAAAAAAAACAAGTGAAGATAAATATGCAGAGTAATCACCAACGGCATCCTGCTCGGTGATTAGTCTAGATATTTATCTTTAGGTGTTACTTTGCATTAATATATATCAATGTGTATTTTGTTATGTTACTTTACTATTTTTTTTTTAATGGTAATTGGTAATTTTATTAATCGTAATGGGTTGGAACCTGGCCCGAACCAGGGATAGCTACATTCTTTTCTCTTCCCTCTAGTCTCGGCACCCAAAAGGTCTTTTATTTTCTCTACCCTCTGGTGTGGTTGCTACCTTTCTAGCACTTTTCCCATCATCCAAACCATCCACTCCCTTTGTAACATTGGTCACTTGCATTTCCAATTTCCTGATTCGACGTCTCACCATGCATAGCTTGAGAAAAACTCTTTTGTTGCTTCAACTTCTTCTCCACTGTATAATGATGGTGTGAGATGTATTTCCACTAGGATGCCCTATCTAAATACACCTCCCACACTAAAATGGAATCCCTTCATAATCCAGAGGCTGTTCCCAACACCCTTTACTAGTTTTAAGTAATTTTATACGATCACTAGCACATTTTGTGCATGGATGAGAAATAGTATCCAAAGTTTCTAGATTCTAAGAAGAGACATGAGTGGAGGCCAAAGAAGGGATATTTGTGAAGGTTTTATAGACATAGGTTACTAAATCATCATCTTTGCACTAGTACTCAATCTAGAAACCCTTGTATGTATATAGTCACTCTAACAAATCTCCACATCTAGAAAATCTCCACAAAAATCCCTTATGGCCTCCACTGCATATACGTCTTCTCATAATCTAAAAACTCCCCATCATTGATTCTCATCAATGTACCAATTTGGATAGTAAGTCTAATTTAATTTGTCCATGGAATGAGACCTTAAATTATTGAGCTTCTCTTTGTTTCAAGAATAGTTTAACATTCTCTACTTAACAGGGCCAACCACATGAAGGTGGAAGCTCATCTGGCCCCTCCTAGGAGCCTCTTATGACCCTTTACAAAATTTTAAGACCTCTAAGATGTATTCTTAGGGTTTGTAAATAGTCGCAAAGGGTCATAATGGGTCCTAGGACACAACAGCTGAGAAACATAATTATAGGCATCATGGTCACATTTTTTTTGGAGACAATGTAATTGAGTGGTATACCCAAATGATGTAGAGCAACTTTTGCTCCTCCAGTTCCAAGTTGACACTGTAGGATCCAAAGACCATAGATAAGGAAAAAATTTAGAGAGAGGAGGGTCATAATGACAAAAATAATATAGGACAAACCTCAACTAGTTAAATGAGGCAACTGCAAACATTTTAATAGATTTTTATTATTAAATAATGAAATTTGCATATACTAGTGTTCTAAGCCCCCTCATTACATGATTTATTATTGTAAGCCCCCTCTGACTTATGCATCTAGAAAATGAAACTACAACCTATTGGGATTGAGACAAACCTTATAAAAAACAACAACTAAGAAGGATCACTTGCCAACATCTATTGAATACATCTATTGGAGGACCTTGTATTCATGATCAACATATGTATTCAATAGATGTTGGCAAGTGATCCTTCTTAGCTGCTGTTGTTTTATAAGGTTTGTCTCAATCCCAATAGGTTGTAGTTTCATTTTCTAGATGCGTAAGTCAAAGGGGGATTACAATAATAAATCATGTAATGAGGGGGCTTAGAACACTACTAAATGCAAATTTCATTATTTAATAATAAAAATCTATTAAAATGTTTGCAGTTGCCTCATTTAACTTGAGGTTTTTCTTGTATTATTTTTGTCATTATGACCCTCCTCCGCTCTCTAAATTTATTCCTTATCTATGGTCTTTGGATCCCGCAGTGTCAACTTGGAATCAGAGGAGAAAAAGTTTCTCTCCATCGTCTGGGTATACAACTCAATTATGTTGTCTCCAAAAAAATGTGACCATGATGCCTACAATTATGTTTGTTAGCTATTGTGAAATCTACATTTATGTTTCTCATCTCTCTACAGTACTCTTCTTTAATCTATGTTTGACAATAAGCATCTTCTTCTTCTTACTAATTGCAGCCAAAGCTTCCTTTTCATCAAGATTCAACTCCAATTCCCCCATCTCATCATCCTTGTCACCCTTA
This sequence comes from Chamaecyparis obtusa, assembly GCA_027943335.1. NCBI lineage: Eukaryota > Viridiplantae > Streptophyta > Pinopsida > Cupressales > Cupressaceae > Chamaecyparis > Chamaecyparis obtusa. Next base: position 475,431 of record BSBK01005984.1, on the reverse strand, counting down.
GTTGCCATCCTAAGCCCTTCTTCCCTATCCAGTTCTTCAAGCCTCTACAAGATATCTGGATCAATAAAGTCTGCAACTTTGTGTCCATCCATGATCTGAGGAATATAATCTTCTTTCCACTCTTCATTTTCCAAAATATACCACTTCTTCAAGGCTTCTTCAAGCTTGTAGAGTAAACTCTAGCCACACCATTTGCATTCTCAATATCCTTCTCTAGCTTTATGGCCTCCTTGGCAGCATGCGCCCTGGCATCCAAAATAGCTTGAGGAATACAAGGGGGCCTCTCTTTCCCATCTCATAGCTTGGGCATTGCAACATGAATCCTATTGAGACAACTCCTGATCTTCTTCAAATTCATCTTAATTTCCACTCTCTGCTCCAAAAAACTCTCGCATGCCGCATTCTTCACCGTAATCACCCCTTCTTCCTTCAAAGCACTCATAGAGAGTAGCACACCATCATCCCCCCTCTTGATTCCCAAAGAACCTATCCAAATTTTTTCTAGCCTTAGATCTCATCTCCACAACCAATTATGCACCTTCCTCCAATAGTGTCTCTAGTGGTTGCAAATCAATCTTATTAAAAACTACAATAAGAACTCTTGCTAACATTAGGGTACCCGCATAATTCTTGCCTCATATGTTTGAGGTAAGCCAAACTCGGTCCAATTCTCTTAACAATGGTACACATTCATCCAAGTGCAGCAACCTTCAAAGATTTGTAGTGGTAAAGAGAATCGCCATATTTTATTAGCCTAACATAGTATTTGGCCACTTTGGAAATGAGATTGCGAGCAGTATTGATCTGGCCCTTGGTTAGATTGTTCCTGAAAAAAAATTACAAAACTGAACCAATGACATGTTTACAACAAAAAAAAAATTACAAAACTGAACTTGGTGCAATGAGAGATTGGAAAAAGGAAGTGGGAAGGTGAACTTGTGTGGAATGGTTGTGGGAGTGACTTACAAAGTCAAGAACTCTATTTGATCTTTGAGTAGGACTAATTCCTTGAGTTGATTCCAAGTTTCTTGTTGAATCCTCAAGTTGAGTTTGCCTATTTAAGGTGATAGTAGAGGGCTTTGCATCAATAGTCTACAGAATTAGACCTTTATTTTAAATGCATTTAACACCAAATTTTTTTTACAAAACTAAACCAATGGCATGTTTACAACAAAGAAATAGAATGATAATAATATGCTGAAAATTATATTCTATTTAATACATACGAAAGGACTAGAGAGAAAGAGAGAGAGGAATGATGAGGATATTGATACTCCGCTTAGCCCTGTCATTCCCTATCATTCCCCTCATATCCCCATCATTCCCCTCCTCTCTCTCTCTCTATAACTCATGTACCTCATGCTAGTGTGCTTGGATTAGACTAGACATTATCCAACCGCCTATGAGGGTTGTCACTGTTATTAATTGGTGTAAAAGGAGGACCGCATGTGTGTTATAGCACTTTATATAAATACTCACTATTTTGATAATGTCTAGTTTTGGATAATTTGACAATTCTGGACTTGGGCCTTTGATCTTCGAGCACTTTATATAAATACTCACTATTTGGATAATGTCTAGTCTAATGAAAAATAGTGTATACAAGATATCCAAGCACACTAGCATGAGGTACATGAGTTATGTTCATCTCACTAGATATAGATGGGCATTAATGCTCAATTGAATGATACGTTCCCATAAAAATGTGAACTCCTATTAATCTACAAACTCTCATGTTAAATAACTACAAAATAAAGTCAACATAGTTCCTTTAACAAAACCAAAGTTAAAATTATATTATCTCTATCCCTAAGATAAACTAAGTAGCCTTCATATATTTTATACCAAATCTTCCTTTGTGCTAGTAGTTGGTGTAGGAGCACCAAGGTCAAAGGCAGGAGTCATGAAGAGCACCAGGGTCACTGATAGATCCTTAGGTGTAGTTGAAATTACCAAATGGCCTTCAAAGGTCAAGGAACAAATGGAATAACCAAGAAAAAATGATATGTTAAATCATGTGATTGATAGTAGATTGGGGCTCACCCGAGCCATAAACATGAAGAATAATTGTAAAAAAAGATGTAAACCATATATATGCGCACTTGAGGCAAAGAGAAGTTACATCATATACATATTAAAATATTAGTTACAATATATGAAAATACTAAACTGACTAATTCCTGAGCTCATCTCTGCATATGGTTGCAACAAAGATATGTGATTACAATACAAAGAAGGCATCGTAAAAATATAATTTCGGCATTTTCCCTAGCCTGACACATTTTGCACTCAAATCCTTCATCGTGGATAAGTAGAGATAGGTTGATAGATGCAAATGAGTTGTCATCGACCCAACTAAAGTATCTACAACCATTATTTCCCTGTGATGCCTAATCTACATTAGTTCTTATAATATAATGAATAGTATTTACATTAGAAACATTAAATATATACACATAATTGGCAACTTTTTTTCTATTTGGGCAGCACCAAAATTGTCGTCCAGGATTGCTTTGTATCTATGAAGTCTTCAACACACACTGTCCACCACCACATTGACAGTTTGGCACATTGACAAGAGCCATCAAGCCTATATCAATAATGCACCACACCATCGTTACTACATTTATTACATAAATATTATAACATATAATCATATTGATTATAATAATCATACATTCACCATTATTGTTCTATTGTAGATTCAAGTACTTAAAAAATGTTTGCAATCAATGGACAATTTAACTATACCCAACCTAGAATTAGTCAAGTTCAATACTTACAAAATTGAAATTGAACCTTGTGTCTTCTAGCACCAATATTTATAAATTTCATGTAACATGGGATGATTAGAAGCCTCCCTTCACTATATTTTGACATTTTGTACTTGTTTTACAAGGGCTCATTAAGACAGTCACCAAGGAGCCATACACTTCTGAAATAAAAACTATGCTACAGGACATGTGCACTCAGAAGAATGTTGCAGAAAGTAAATGGCTACATTTATGTCTGCACGAACACCTGGTGAGTCACTATTGTGACTACATCATTCAAACAATGCAATAACAACACCATATATTATTGTTTCATCTGGTGTTGCTATGACATCATTTCCAAATGATGCACCCACAATAGTCACACATCATGCCCATCAGCACAAGGCCGTCATGAGCAAGCATGAGTAAGAAATGGAAGGGGCATACATCATCATCAAATCAGAGGAGAAAAGCATCAAATCTGCATATTAAGGGAGGATTACATCATGGATTTCAAGTAAAGATCATAACATCACAACATGGTTGGCAGCCCCAAGGAGGCCCCATTGCATGTAGTGAGTAAGCTACATCAAAACAAAGAGGTACACAAATCTGCATCATCTATACATTAATGCTATGGCATGGAGTATATTTGAATCTACATTTTAAAGGATAAGTAAGAAAGTTACATGATAAAATAATAAAATAATACACTTACTGTTTTGAATTTGAGCTCATAAAGATTAAGATATCCCTATTTTATTACTGATGTCCCTATTTACATCTTTTCATCAAATGACCCAAAAACATCAAGAATGGTCCTATATGGTCGCTAATAGCCAACTTTTAGAAGAATATAAATGAATGCAAATATACATAAGTGGATGAACATAAATAATGAAGGTCCTATATGGATGGTTCTAATGCTTTTCCATTACAACAATTGAGCATTCATCATTGTGTATATGAACAGGTGAAAAACATGCAAACATCCAAATATGTGTACTATGAGCTTTCCCGCAACAAATGGACTTGTGATCATTTTCACAATAGTACATGTGTTGCAGGAAAGCTCAAAGTACTGCTTAGGAAAATATGAATATTCATCACCTGTGCATATCAGAGTTGATTAGAGAAGGTATATGCACAGGTGAAAAACATGTAGATTTGACCAAGAAATATTGGGAGCTAGACCCAACAGGAAATGGACTTGTGATGATTTTCATAAACCAATTTACATAAACCAATTAACTCAAAACACAAACCCTTTTTTGAATAATTTAATTTTAACTTTGGTTGTGTTAAAGGAACTATGTTGACTTTATTTTGTATTTGTTTAACATGAGAGTTTGTAGATTAATAGGAGTTCACATTTTTATGGGAACATATCATTCAATTGAGCATTAATGCCCATCTATATCTAGTGAGATGAACATAACTCATATACCTCATGCTAGTGTGCTTGGATTAGACTAGACATTATCCAACCGTCTGTGAGGGTTGTCATTGTTATTAATTGGTGTAAAAGGAGGACTGCCTATGTGTTATAGCACTTTATATAAATACTCACTATTTGGATAATGTCTAGTCTAATGAAAAATAGTGTATACAAGGTATCCAAGCACACTAGCATGAGGAACATGAGTTATGTTCATCTCACTAGTTATAGATGGGCAACTATGGCACACTAGTATCTGTGAACTCCTATTAATCTACAAACTCTCATGTTAAACAACTACAAAATAAAGTCAGCATAGTTCAGTTAACACAACCAAGGTTAAAATTAAATTATCTCTATCCCTAAGATAAACCAAGTAGCCTTCATATATTTTATGTCAAACTATTATTAAACTGATTGTACCCAAGATGTTTAATAAAGAAGAAAACCCAAATTACTTTCATAGCCTACATAAGGAAAAAAAAATTCCTTCACAAATGAGGGTCTTGACCACAAAACCAATATCCTTCGACTCCATATAAAAGGGGAAGTGTTCACACTCACTTTGAGGTCAGCAATGTACAAAGAATATAATGCCCACACAAGAGGAATAGATATTTTAACAAAGTTATTTTTGCTAGTCATGTCAATCAAATCCATAGTGATGCAGAGCTATGTAGCCAACAACCAAAAAAAATGTCTTCAACACTCTAATCCACACAATAATGGATTCTATGATCAATTCTAGATCCTTTACCCCCATCGGGTTACACACTCCTGATGAGCCTAGTTTCCTAGTAGCCTTCTAGACTGATTTCACAAGGTTCTTGCCAGACTTTCCCAAAAGACTTAGGAAGATAATCACATATTTGGATACCCTTTTTAGGGTTATACAACATACTAGAAACTAAAATATTGTTCCTTTGGACCAATTGTCCATACTAGGACTGGTGCTCTATGACTAGCCCTCCATTAGGCCTCATTTTCCAAAGCAACACCCAACTCCACACTCAACCAGGACTTCTCTATCATATATAGAGTCTAGATACCCTCCAAAACAAAATATTTTTACATTTGCAAGGACCACTAATAAGTTTTGAAGTCTCATTCACAAAACCCTCCTTTTAAGGCTTAATAACCTAGGGTCTTCTCAAACACACCCTTCCACACCTTCTTAGACCCCACAAATGGATCTAACACCACATCCTAATCATAAAGTGGTCTTCTATGTAAAGAAATATGGTCCTCCAATGGACCAATTGTCCAGACCTTGTCTGTCCCCAATTCTAGTGACCCTTAAACCTGGCTTAGTGACCCTTAAACCTGACTATCCAAGCAATCTGAGAATGTTTTTCCACTTCACTGTCTACCCTACATTCAAGAACATTTGAAACACATAACATAATGAAAATCCATCCTTCACAACTCCCTTCCATTCATGGAAAACATTAAGTACTATATCATTACCATGTCCTCATGGTATTTCATTGGTGCACTGTGCAGGAACAGTCACTATTGGTTGTGTTTCAACACACCAACTTTCTCTACACCCTTAGAAACTCATGAATGGATTCAAATTGAAAAAAAAAACATTCTAACATACTCATTATGCATGGAAAGGAAACAATCTTAAATCCAATCTTTGCATCTATCTAATCTGACTAGTGTATACCCTGACTGTATAGGGACAGTCACATCCAGAGGACCCAAAAATGCTTTCAAACCTGCATAAAACTATTCATAACTCCAATGACATGCAACACTAGACCCTAGCAATCATTTGGATCCATATAAACCATAAAAATAAACGTTTCTCAATAGAATAGTCAGAATATTACTTGCAAAGATTTACATGACAAATTTGGCTCTATGGGAGTAATATTTTGTATTCTAATTCATTGATTATAATTTCCACAAAAAGGAACATACATATTGTCACAATGAAATACTGAATTTATCAGTTTCAATCTCCAGTAATCTTGTGATAGAAGTTATTATAAACAATCATAAGACTTTCAATTTTTTTTTAGGGAAGTCATTAAAAGAAGCATAGATGACAGTCTTCATATGGGTTAGAGTGGTCTTGTGAATATATAAAATACTTAAGAAAATGTGACAAGGTTAGTCTTAAGTACAAGTGGAATGCAAGGGTAGTTATTTAGCTTATAAATAGATTCATTAAGAAAAAGAAGACATCCCAAAGCATGAGTAGAAATTCATAAAAAATGTGGCATGATCAACACAAAGTGATACCACAGTCATGAGACCTTATGTCAATGAGCACTATGAGGAATGGATTTCACAATGAAAGATTATGCAAGCAACAAAGATAATGAAATATCATGAGCTATGCAAGGAGATGGTCAAATATAGATGATATGCATGCTCTTATGTCACTATGCAAAGAACATAAATAATGTTGTAGGTTAGTTCAAAGGATAATGGTTACAAGGAGAGGTTCAAATTAAGATTCATAAGTGTAAGAATGCTAAACAAGTGACAATTCCATAGGTTCTTTTAAGAGGAATTTGATGTGTATCATACTAGGCAATTTTGAGATAACAAATACATTACTTTGTAGACTTCATGAAGTGTAATGTTGGTGATAGTGTCATAGAAATAAGATTCTTCATAGGACAAGATGTATGATGAATGGTCAGTAATGAGTAAGATATTAGAGGCATTCATGAGGGTTCACTCTTAAAAGATACAAAAATATGGCATAGATGCCCTTTATTTTCTCCAATTCCATCCTAATAAGCCAAGTACCTTAAAAGCATGTTTTTCACATGGTCTATATGTATAAAGACCAAGTTGGGATAGTTTAGAAGTAATAATTTTTTTTGGATAGAAACAAGCATCTAATGAGAAGATAAAAGAGTTGGAAGATGTTTCATTGTAACTTGAAGGTATTAGTGAACATATGAATAAGCACGTTTACTTGTATTTAGCATGCTGCCAATCCATTAGATCAATTTTCAAAGGTGTGATGATGCAGATAAATTTTCAATAATGTGATCATAAGTTAAACAACTTTTTCTTGGAAAAAGATAAAATTATGTGTAAACTAGAAAGTGGAATAATTATATAAAGATTCCCTAGCTTCATGTAATGTGAATAACATAATAAGTACCTCATGAATGTAATAGCAGCAATGTATATAAACAAAGATCAAAATCTCAAACACTTGTACAATGATAAAAAATGTGCCAGCAAAAACATAATACATGATGCCCTGGCACATTGCTCATGGGCCCTAAGTAGGTAACCAACAAGTACCAATAGCATAGAAGCATAAAATAATTCCATACAAATGCTTCCCAATCACTTGATCTTATGGAATGTGGTGGACTGTGGATCTGTCTCATTGATCACCTCAAGAATCTTTGCTAGAGTAAACATATTTTGGAAGTACAAATCGGGTATTGTAGATGCCATCTACATAACTGGGAGTATAGGGAAAGATGATCAAAGTTGAGTGGTAGGAGCATATATTGCAAGAAAGGGATGGAACAGGGACAAAGTCACATAAGTGTAAGAATTATTAGGTGAAAGAAAATCTGGAAGTGGCCTGGTGGAAGTATAAGAGAGATATTGTCATGGAAGACATCTCTCTTTATAAAGATTACTTGGATGAACAATTATATAAATGATAGTCCTTGGAATCATCATTCTATTTGATAGAATTCATTTCCAAATTAGATGCTAGCTCGTGATGAATTTTATAAGGAATGTATGCCTAGGCATCAGATCCAAACTCTAAGAGATGAGAAATATTTGACTTTTCTTTCATCAAACCTTCATATGGAGTACACCCTTTGAGAACTCAAGTCACTATTTACTATTTAGTTGATGATGTGTATGACATAGGTAGCCACTTCTCCTTGGAACTTAAAATCCACATACTTGACATGAATTATGCATCTAGCTATTTATATAATGGCATTGTGCTTTCTTCTAGTAAATATTGGAAAATGTCTTGATGGTCCTGGTAAGGACCATAGGACCAAATTCATGTAATAGTAAAACATGATGCATAGGTTGGTTAGTTAGGATTTTAGAGATTTTGATGATGTAATAAGGTCACAAAATGATCCATGCTAAAGTTATAGGTCTATAGGAGTTTATTTGAATATAGTTTAAAAAATTTAAATATTTAAATCCTAACGACTAGTGGCAATTAGAAGGGAAAGCTTGTTGAAAGGCTTAAATTCATTTGTAAACAAAGGAAACTGATTCAAATTAGTTGGAAAAGTTTTCATACACCTTATATAGCCTGGTCAAGGCATAAGGAAAGAATAGTATGGAGGAGGAAGCATTTTGTACAAACTGTATTGTTTGGAAACAATAAAAGCAACTAATTTATGAAAATTTCCTTATGGTAGTTTGATTTTCTATATTTCATAGTTCTTGAATGGTTAATGAACATTAATAAGTGTCAATGGAAGTAATTTTCATGATTTAAGAAATTATTGTAGACTATTTTTTCTCTAAATTTGCTAACATCATATTAAATCTAAGTCTTTCCTTAACTGTTTTGAGTTTTGTGATGATCCCATGATCATTCCATGGATGTAAAGAATTGGTACTCATGTAATGATCATGTTGTAACATATATGATATGAAAATAATCTTAAATTTTGGAGTGGTGAAGTTTGGTGATCACTATATGCATATTGGTTGAAGGAACACCAAAATTGGAGGCTAATGTATTGCAGTAGATAATCTACCATAAGGAGGGTACCTTTTTATGGTTAAAATAGTTAGTATATGTTGGATATATGGTGAACCAACATTTTTTTGGTTTATATTGGGTTTAGAAGGCGTACATTGAGTAGGACCTAGTTTAAGGAGGGTTTAGAGGACAATTTGGGGATTTTGTATGTAGGAATCCTATAGAAACAAATTTGATTGTATTTTCATCTCCTTATTAAATTGTGAAATGTACCAAATTTTACACTGTAACATGATGCGATGATTCGTAAGGAGTTGTTGAAACTCTCTATTGACATACTTGCTTCTCTTGCCTGATCAAAGAAATTTGAAATTTTTGAATGTCAGAAACACTTCATCCTTGCTTTTGATTTGGTAGAACCAAAGTAATTGAGAGCAGTCATCAAAGAAGGTGAGGAAAGGCTTTATTAATTGGAAAGGATTCTCAATGGATTTTTCCTACGATGCATTCTTCTTAGACCCAGCTTGGAGGATTCTCACAAGAGATTCCTCTAATTGTGCTATGAAATTCTCACATCAACCCATAGTCTACTTTAGGTTTTAAAGTTGTTTGTAAAAAAATGCGGGGCTTTTTTTTGTGCTTCAGGTTTAGCATTTAGAAATTTAGGGTTTTGCAAGTTTTTGCTGAGTCACTGAGTTTGAATCAAATGTATATAAACAAAGATCAAAATCTCAAACACTTATACAATGATAAACAATGTGCCAGCAAATACACAATACATGATGCCTTGGCACATTGCTCATAGGCCCTAAGTAGATAACCAACAAGTACCAATAGCATAGAAGCATAAAACAATGCCAGACAAATGCAGAGTAAGGAAATCCTTACAGGAAGTCCTCCTTTTACACCAAATAATAGTGACAACCCTCACGGGCGGTCCTCCTTTTACACCAAAATAATAGTGGCAACCCTCGCATGTGGTCCTCCTTTTACACCAAATAACAGTGGCAACCTGCAGGCGGTCCTCCTTTTACACCAAATAATAATAGCAACCTGCAGGTGGTCCTCCTAAAACTCTCACCAAATAACAGTTAAAATCCTCGCAAATGCTCCTCCTTTGCGCAATCCAAGTTAAAACCAAATAATGAAATGAGATATGAAATCTTTTTTCTTTTTAAAGTTATGCCCGTGTTGGTCAAAATTTTGACCTACATGGTATTGGTCGAACTTTCGACCAACACGGGCATGGATTAAAAAAAAAAGAAAGTTTTCCTTCTATAATCTGACCAACATAAACCTTTATAATTGATGGTCAAAATTTTTGGTAGAAAAATGAGGTCAAATGTACTAGTGTGTGCATTATTTCCCCCAACAATGTGTAATTTCCACTTATTCACACCACCTTCAATACTAAAAAATAAAGCATATTAAGCTACATACTATAAATTAATATGCCACCAAAACTGATGAGTGACCCCATCGTTGGTGACTAATGAGAGGATGTTGATTTTCCTTCATCCTTCAATCTTGGATTTATCTAAAGAATAAATTCTTCATCACTAGGACATGATAGCTCTTAATCCTTGGCATGGTTTTCCCAATCAGTTTCTTCAGCTAATGAAGCATGATGATCTATTTTATCACCCAATAGATCATGTGCCCTCTTCTTGCAATTTAAGATTACATGTCCCATTTCATTACAATAGAAGCATTTGATTTTTTTGTTTGTAGGAACATTCTTAGATTTGTGCTTTCCTTTTCTTGCTTTGTTATGTACATACAAGGCCTCTTCGGATTTTGAATCTTCATCATGATCAAGTAGAGTAGATATTACTCCTTTAAGACTAATAGTTACCTTTCTTAACATGAACACCATTCCAAACATATGTTTAGGCAAACTATTCAGAAGTATTTCTTTAGTATCATCATATTTTATTTTCTCATTAATCCCAACTAACTGATTTAGGAGAGAGTGAAACTTACTTATATGATCTGACATTTTTGTACCTTTTTCCATCTTAAATCCATACAATCTTTGATTTAGTATTTTCTTTGCACTTTCAGCTTCAGATTCGAAGAGCTTGTTTAATGACTCCCAAATCTCTTTTGTCGATTTTTCAAAATTCACATGGTGTAAGTATGCTTTTGATAAGTTGAGACCAGTAGTCCCCAAAGCTTTTTGATCTTTGATATTTCACTTTGCAAGTTTGTTTGCATCAGTTAGTGTCACTGAGTTTGGTTTAATTCACTTTGCAAGTTCGTTTGCATCAATTGATGTCACTAAGTTTGGTTTAACAACATCCCAAAGATCCTTTTCTATCAAATGTAAATGCATCTATATCTTCCATGCATGGAAGTCTCTACCATCAAATTTCTTGATGAAACTTAATTTTTCCATTAATACCACTGAAATAAAAGAAAATATGAAGGTTCCACCGATAATGTACCTTAATTGAGAGTACAACTATAGAATTCAATTATTTTGTCTACTCAACTTAGAAAAACTGACATAACAAATAATAAAACCTATCCTATTACAATTTCAAAACTAAAGACAAATAAAAAATAAAGCCAAACATATATAATACGAAAACACTATCTCAAGAAGCATTATGTATAAATTTAATAAATCTATTCTAAAGACTTCACTCCAATTGTACCTCCTCCTTTAGATTGTGTATGGAATATATGCTCAAAGTTCAGATCATAGTGACAAACAATGATCTACACAACACTCAACGAGTCAGTTTCATCGCTGATGGCTTTGTAGTCTTTGAGGATTTTACAGTTTTGGAACAACGGTCACATCTGATAGATATTTTTCAAAGAGGAAGATCCTGTAATATATGGCCCTCGATTCACAAAGAAAACAGTGATAAGTTTTGACAGTAAAACAATGAAGAAATCACATAAAAATCGGCATAAGAATAATGTGGGGCTTGCCAATCAAATGCTAATTCGAATGCAAACCACGAATCTTAGAGAATATGAGCTAGAGTTCTAAAAGATGTCAATGACAAGGAACATAATAATGAGAGCTCTTTTAAAAAATAATAGGCACGAGCCTCAACACATATGGAGGCCAATGCAAAAGAAAATATCTGCAAAACCCATTCCAAGCCTGCTCGATCCCCAAGTCACAATCTTCAGTGTGCACACCAATCGACTACTGAGAATGTAGCTCATGATCTTAGTAGATATGATTCTTTGTTTTAGTAGGATTTCGAAGCAAATTTCCGATCAAGAAATTCACAATTTCTACAAATGGAATGATCTTGAACTATGAAGGGATGACACAGAAAATAAAGTTGATCATAAACCGATGTCAAAGAGGAGAGACAAAAATGAATCTACAATTGAAGCTTCATAAATAATCCTCACAATATCTAGAACTCCCTGGAAATATTATCATATCATAGTTGATCAAACGACCAGAATATCAATACTTGGTGAAGGTCTCAATGGGAAAGAAGAGTGAAAATAATGGCTCTGATACCATATTCAAAATATGGATAGAGACGAAGAAGATAAATTAATTAAAATAAAATAATATGTGCTTCACCCATTTCATTCAAGATAGGTTACATATATATAGAATTTACTAATCTTATTTTATAGGGAACAACCTCCTTATTTAGTTGTGATTGTTACTCACGTAACAATACATAACTCACACCATATAAATTTTTAAAACAACTTCAACCATAATATATATTATTGTCAATATAAGTATAATATTACACTATTCTGATATTTATATAATAATAATTAACTACATTTATGAAGCACTAACATAAATTCCCTAACATCTATTACATTCAACCAAAGGTTAAAGGAGGATTGGGTATCACTAACTTGTACATCTAAGGTGTTTGTCTCACTACTAAATGGATTGTTAGGGCCTTAGATGTTGATGCCCCATGGAAAGATCTCATTCATCATCATATTCAAACTGCTATAGCTGGATACTCATGGGATCTAGTGAATTGGAGAGATAAGATTTTACTTGCTCTGTAATGCCCCACCAAGGAACCTTTGGTAACAGCAGGTCAAATATGCAATTATAATTTTTTTTCAAACCATACAGAAACAACATCATCTACAAGTGCAATGATAACCAATAAGCATAAGAAATAATCAACAATCCTCAAACAATCATGCACAAGTGGAAGACTTAAGATTACTATCAAAGGTTGCAAGATGACTTCAATTACTTAGCAAGAATGGAAAGACACATTCAATTTGCCATATGAGAATCATGTTGATGGAAACATGTTGATTCCTCAACTTTGGCTAAGTTTAGAATTTTGTAGAATCTCCCAAAATCTAGAATATATACTATAGCTCCTATGAGTATTATGTTACAAGTAGTGGTTATTGTTGCACCAAAAGATCGACTTGTTAATGCCCGATACAACCACTAGACTTATAGAAGACACGAGGCGGTTAAGCCATGTCACGAATCCCAAAGGGAGCACTGACCATTTTTCCAACAATCTCCCCCTCAGCATTACCCGAGGAGATTCAAACCTGTGACCAAGCTCTGATACCACTTGTTACAAGTAATGGCAGCCGTTGCACCAAAAGATCGACCTGTTAATGCCCGATACAACTACTAGACTTATAGAAGACACGAGAGGTGGTTAAGCCATGTCAAAAATCCCGAGGGGAGCATTGACCATTTTTCCAACATATTAAACCACTCTCAAACATCCTGAAATTATTACATAAAATGTAAATAATCTAGGGGGAAAAGGGTATCCAAATATAAAATTACCTTTCTAAAAGACCCTTAGGAAGTCCTCACTATTTTAAATGTGCTAAAACAAATGTGGTAAAATATTTTTCATATGCACTAATTTTTTTATCATTCGCACTAATCTATTATTTATATGCACTAATTTTTCATTCATATGTGCTAAATTATAGCTTATATATGCTAAAAAAATTAGTATATACACTAATTCGTGCTACATATATTCTAATCTAGGAGTCAGTTGTGCTAAACTACCCCGAGATTGACAAATAGAAGTTAAAATCTACACTAAAAGGATCTTCTAAGTCTAACGACAAGGTAGGTTTGTTGACACCAATGTGCAAATTAAATAAGAAAGCTTCCTCCATATCAATGACTATCGAATAATTTATAAATCAAGGATATATTCACTCGAATACATGAGGTACATATGTATAAACACTTACATAACTCAAAGATACAAGTAAGAGCACATGAGAGAGAGTACATCTTCAACATTAAGGTTTTGATAATATAATCTTGGATCACTCGAATACATGTACACAGATCCCTAACAGTAAATGGCTACCCAACTAACCACGAGGAACTCTCAAACCCTCCCACCCATGCTCATAGAGATAACCATATAGCGCAAGCACATGTACACACAAGTTCAATCATGCAATAAGGCTTACTACACAACCATAACTCTAGTACACTCAATACATGATGAACACATCACAAGGTAATTCCATATCACACCCCAGGCATTAGGATATGGTAAGCATACATATAATCAAGACCATTTAATGCTCCTCCCATTAATAAGTCCACTCCACAAGAGGGCACATTGGGAACATATTGATACATCAAAATAGGGCATACAACTCATTCATACAAATAATCCAATATCACCAAGGACATCATGCAAGGTAATTAACACCACAGTTGGAAGACCACTCAACATGAGGGCATTGTGGAAATATAATGACATTAATAACACATACATCCAAATCTATCCATTGGTAACTCATCATCATACCATGAATCTATGCAATCCTAGATTGTAAGAATGTAACTTGTGCTCAATTTAAGGATCATTTTATGCCTACTTTAGTGCATTTTCTATGTTAGGACCTTATATGGCACTAAAAGGGTACCTAAATTCCAATACATGTCCTCCACCTCCTTCATTTTTTATTAAACTCCATTTTGTCTCTTATTTATAGGTATGTTTCCTTACTTTTCATCCAATCTCATAATTCATATTCTCACCTAGGACCTATCCACTTATTTTTGGCCTTTGTGGTGTACTACTCCCTCGAAACAAGTTGTCATTTCTTCTCCTCCACCTATTCACTATCAATGATCCCCTCATGAAATTTGATCTTGTTTTACTTGGGACACATTGAAAATTCAGTCTTTCTCTGGGAAACATCACCTAACCAATCCATCCCTAGGGTTTTGAGCCCACATTGTTCCTAGAGCCCAATTAGGGTCTTCTTTCGAGGTTTTTAATTATGGTTGGTCTAGATTAGATCTGGATCCCAAATTGAGGGAGTAAAGTATAGAAAGACCTCCTCTCACCTCATTTAGAAGGAATGAATCAAATGCAAGCAATCCACTAGTAAATCCATTAGCTATTGTGAGAATTCAAGATATCAAGTGCAAAGAATAAAACCAAGAGCCATCAAGTTCAAGCATTCAAGTCTTCTCAAGAAATCAATGTATCTTCTTCCATATATCTATCTTCTTTCCCCCATTGTAGGCCAAGAAAATGAGTTTTCTATCAAGGGAGGAGATCCACATTTATCAAATCAAGATTCATTCTTCTCTCCCTTCTCTATTCAAACATTGGGGTTAGTTATAAAATCTATTCCATGAGGTTTTGTCTTGCATGATTTCCTTTTAGTATTTTTTATTTAGTCAAAGCCATTGAATCAACATTCTTGATCACATTTAAAGAAATAAATGCATCTACAAGGTATGATATGCTTCATTTTGTAGATCTAGCCTCTGCTACATGAAAACATGATTTTCCTTTATTTCATTACATTTAATTTCATTTAATTTCAATCTTGATTCCTAAATAGGGGTTTGGATGAGGAAAACCCCTTTTCCCAACCTTTTCCTCATTTTTTGTTTGTAGAAATAGGTTACGAAGCTACGATTTTAGATATGGGCAATATAAGAATAGTTGTAGATTACATGGAAATTTTGTTTGAAAGTGTTGAGAATAGATCAATTTCCTGACCTATCATTGAGATCCAATTCTCAATCTTTTCCTACCATTTTTTACTGAAATTTTTGGAGTGGGTCAGTTTCATCTTATGATTTCCATTTCTATTAGTTTCAGCTCAATTTCAATTTATATTAATTTTTTTTTATCATATTTTTAGTGAATTTTTTATTAGATCTATTACATCATTTATTTATTCTTCCACTTTCATCATTTACACACCCAAGGATGGATAGATCTTATTCCTGTTAAGATCTTGAGTCAACCCTTGAGCCTAGTGGGGATAGTCTTCTTTCCTAATGTGAAATTTACAAAGTGTGGAGTGACTTACATCATAGAATTGATTCCCACTTTATACTAAACATTTTGGTGAACTCGATGCATGAAATTTCCATTTTGATTTTTGTGTTAGACTCCCCTTTGTTCTTACTAAATTTTATTAACTATAGATTTTACTAAGTTGGATTGGTGTGTGATAACCTATGCTGTTACATTTCTTCTTACTTCTCTTTATCAAACACATGGATTGAATCATAAATTATTTCATTTCATTATGTTTTTATTCCTTCATGGTATCCTTTCATATGGCATTATGAGGTTAACAAATATTTTCCTTCCTTATAAGGCATATTTCAAGACCTTTATCAATATTTTATTTATTTTTCTTCTTCAAATTTTAACAGAGTGCATGGAGTATATAGATCTAACATAAGGGTCTTTGTGAATAAACCTAAGGATAATAATAATCCTTCTAATACCACTCCTATAGTTCCTAATAATATAGCTCATAATAGTGTAGCAAGTACTAGGTCTCCTCTTCCTCAACCTACCCTAATGGATAGTCTTAGAGAACTAGTTTATGCAATTCCTTTGATGACCTTGAAAATTCTACTACTATCAAGACATTATTCATAACCTGAGTATTAGACATTTTCTGGATGATTTCTCTTTGTGAATATTGAGTAGACAAGAGAATTCAAATAATCCTTCTTCTTCTTCACATCCTAAGGATGAGAAGAATACTGATAAGGACCTCTCCAAGGAGAATAATCCTTTCTCTATTCCTCATTATACCACACACTTTCACAAGTCTCAAGATGAATCTCCCTCCACCTTCTACACTAAAGGTTAATTACAACATGGTATATGATATCACTACTCAAAAAGGATATAATGGCTTAGAACTTGGTATTAATGAACAAGGAATTAAGGTTCCTATTGAACCTCCTTTAAAAAACACTAAATGTCATATAGGTTTCATTCCTCAAGATACCACTTTACCTTCCTCATCTCAACCAAAAATTCCCCTTGATATTATTTTTCAAAAACCATTTTTTGTTCCACAACCTCTTGATGACAATTTATCCTTAGCCAAAAGAATCTTTTGGAGAATCAAATATGACTCTAGAATTTGACTCCCTTATAGACATTTTCCAAAGAACCAAAGAACTATTAAAGGAGACATTTTGTACATCTTTAATCATAGTAACAAACATTCTCTTTCTTATTGTGTGGAGTTTAGACAATTTGTTCAAGATTGGGTGGATCAATCTCTTCTTTGTTTAAAACCAAATATTACATTTCCTTGACATCAAAAACATACCTTAGCATCTTATTTTTTCCTATTATGTTTCTCTCCATTATCCAAGGCTCTTTGCATAATGTGTGTTAAGAGAATCATAAAATAAACTCCTCCTTGCTTCATCATTTGGGGGTGGGGTGGGAGGGAGTTCTTATCTTCCTTCTAAGGATCGATTATCTCTTTGTTAGCTATTGAAGGATTCAATCTCTTTGGAGCCCCTTTGATGATCCATCCTTCTACATTCATTCAAGCCTTCTCATATGCAAAGATCAATTCAAGATTGGTGTTGAAGATCAAATGCCATTGATTGGAGACATCCTACATTCATTCTACATCCATTGAAGCATTCCTACTTGTGGATTTGAGGATTTGAATCCTCTACAAGGACTTCAACATAAGTGAGGTGATTTGTTTCAATTACTTTGTTTATGCACACTATATTTCAATTCAATTTCAAGGTTAATTCCTAAATTGGGCTTTGACCAAGGCAAACCCCCCATACAATAAAAACCCCCATTTTATTGCAGGTACAGGTGTGGGATTTCAGATTTGAGAGCGAATTTGGATACCCTTTTCGGTGAAATTTTGAGATCTGTGAACAGAATCAGAATCAGCCTTCAAATAAAGAATGTAGTATTTGACCTTTTATGAGGGTCAAACTCGACCTGAGCTCATCTTGGAGAAAGATTTCTGGGTTTTCTCTGTCTCAGCATTTCTAGTCCACAATAGGTTGCAGAATTGACTGAAAGTACACACAGACATCTGAAATTGACATTTTCCAAATCTACCCTATTTTGAGGTTAGTATTTGTATTTCAGTTATTTCAGATTTCAAGCACAATTCCTTTATAGGGAAACATTGGATTCGCTCTCTCTTTCATATTCTTTATAGATTGATTCGATTGTGCATTAACTTCTTGGGTGATCAAATTGGATATCTCTTTTGGGAATTTGGATTTGGGAATAGATCTCATATTTCCCCGCACATTTATCTATCCACTCTTACACATATATGAATAGAGGTGAATCCATTTTTACCCCTATTCATTTTGGTGAACCCGACTAGCTTACTCTCTTTCTTTTTGGTGTTAGATTTCCCTTTGTCTTATTGTGTGTGTTCACCTTCACTATTCATTTTGGTGAACCCGACTAGCTTACTCTCTTTCTTTTTGGTGTTAGATTTCCCTTTGTCTTATTGTGTGTTCACCTTCACTATTCATTTTGGTGAACCCGACATACTTACTCTCTTTTCTTTTGTGGAATTGGATGCCTTATTGTGCTTTCCTTTTATCTTGTTAGTATTAGATTTTTCCTTTGTGATAGATCTTGCATGCTAATTAGATTTCATATTCATGCTTTATATGTTCTTAGTTTAGTTCATTTATATTACATTGGTTTATGAGCTTTACTACTACTAGTCCTACTTATAATATTCTGGTTAGAAGAAGTCATAGAAGACTCATGAGTGCCTTTGATCCTGAATATTATTCTCCTTTCCTTAGGATCCCAGATGATAACTTGATTCTTCATGATTCCAATCCCACTATGGAGAAAAAATCTTCTCACTCATCTCATGATGAGGATGATGCTTTAAGAGTTCCCCCTGAACAAGTGCAAAAAATTTCCACTGAACTTGATAAAATAGGTAATTGGCTTATTCAAGAGAACCATAATGAAGATTCCATTCAAGCTATAGAGGCTCTTAAGAAATTTCTCCGTGATACTGATCAAGGTGTTAACCTCTTGTGTGGTATTACTCACCTTGTGCATTCAAATGTTAAACCTTTAGTTCAAGAAGCTCAAGACTTAGGGTTGATTCCTCCTATCACTAGTGTTGAACCTCCTTCTAATCCTTTACCTAGTATTCCTACCTATACTCCTTCTTTCTTGACTGTGATGGTTCCCTCTATTCTTATGAGTGTTCCTCATGTGTCCCTTCCTACATCACAACCTTCATATCATAATGTTCCTTTTACTTATTCTAATCCGCTTCCAAATGTAGTTCGTAGTGTTCCTCCAATTGTGTCTTATATTCCTATAGCTTCTTACACTTTACCTAGTGTATCTAATGTTGCTACTCCTCCCATTTCCTCTAATGATTAAAAAATCATCAGTTTGGCTCAAACTGTGTCATCCTTAAAACAACAACTTGCTTCCTTAACTCAAAACAAGTTTAGTATTCCTACATGTGACATGGGAAGTCCCTTGTCCCAGGATATTATTCATACTCCTATTCCTCAGCAAGGTGAGATGCCTCGTCTTGAGAATTATAATGGACAAGGAGATCATGCTCATCATGTTAAAATATTTCAAATCCTTTGTAATGATTATCCTCACGACCATAGAATTTTAGCCAAACTGTTTACTAGAACCTTCCGTGACAAGGCCTTACAATGGTATTGTTCCTTGCCTCCTTATTCTATTGATTCCTTTTCACAACTTGCTAATGCCTTTATTCAACAATTTCAAAACAATATTGGCATACAAGTGTCTTTGACTGATTTGATGCATTGTAAACAAAGTGCTAAAGAAAAATTGACTGAATTTATTGGTAGATTTAAGCATTTGCATGCTCAGATTTCCTATCCTATTCCTGATATGGATATTCAACGTATGTTTATTTCAACTTTGCAAAAGGATATTAGAGATAAAATTATGCTTACTAAATTTACCTCTTTTCAACAACTTTGTGCAGCGCTTCATCATTATCAATTACAAGTGAGTCAATTTGAGAGCAACACTCCAATGGCTCCTGTTTTGGTTGATAAGAGTGATGCTACTCCTAATCCAAACAAGTTTAAAAAATTTAACAACTATGTCAAGATAATAAAACAAGCGAATGCAGTTGCTGATCAAGTTGTTGTTGCATCTCATAATGCCACTTCTGCATCCACTGCTTTTCAATTAAATCATACGTTTACTCCTCTTTCTGAATCTTTACATGCTATTATGAATAGGTTGTTAACTGCTAATATGATTACTTTACCTCCTATTCGACCTCTTTTACCTACTATGATTGCATCTAAATCTTTTGATCAAAATGCTTTTTCTCAATATCATCATCAGAATGGTCATGATACTGAGAAATGTTATTCTTTAAAACATAAGGTTCAAGACTTAATTGATTCTAATGCCTTATCTATTGATAATCTGGATGGTAGTGGGAACAAATCTGTCTCTCCTCCTAATCAGAACCTTCAAATCTATACAAACCCTTTAGCTACACATGATACGAATACTATTGCTCAACCATCTGCTATAGAAATTGTGTATGATTCAAAGATGGATGATCTCAATCATGTTGTTAATCAAGTGGAGCATGTTGATCAATCTATATCTCCACTTCAACCTCAAATTCAACCTCAACCTTAGATTCAACCTCAAGTTCAATCTCAACCTCAACCAAAACCTAAACCTAAAATGAAAACTCAACCTAAACCTCGACAACAATTTAAGAATAAAAGACCTCGGGAAATTTTGATTACCTTTGATGACTTTGAGACTATTAAAGCTCCTGATGGTCCCCTTTACATTACTGCTAGGATTTCTCATAAACCTACTCGTGGTTGTCTTATTGATCCTTCATCCTTAGTTAATGTTATCACTCAAGAAAATATTTTTATGAAAAGCTTATAATGTGACTTTTATGATACATCAGGTGTGTGGATTCAAACTTGCAATGGTTTTCTTTATCCATCATTTGGTTCTATTACTTTACTTGTTGAACATTTTGGAAAAGTTGTGAACACTACCTTTGTTGTGGTTCCTATTTCTGATCAATTTCAAGTTAAGTTAGGTTTTCCTTGGTTGATTTCCATGCATGTTGTTGCTTCACCTATCCATAAGTGTCTTAAGTTCATTCATGATGATGAAATAAATATGATTAATCATAGTTTATATCAACCTTCTAGGCCTAGAGATTGTGCTGCTCTGGATTTCTTTTGGCCTTCATTACCTAATTCATGTCTTCCTTGACTTGATAATATTTTTTGATCATATCAAGCTTATAAACATCGTAAGATTCTTGAATTAAGCTCACCTCCTAGGGATCTTAATCGTGGTCTTTTGCCTACACCTTCTATACCTCCTTTAACTATGGCTTCTAGCTCTGTTAATCAAGTTCCTTCTACCAAACCTATCAAAGATCCTGTGATTGTTTCTCCTATGGTTAAAAATCCTACTGATCTTCCTAAAGAACTTGTGAAGGATCCTATGATTGTTCCTCCTAGTTCTCAACATATTTCAAATAAATCAAAATGTAATTGATCTGCTAATGAATGTTGTAAAAAGCATCGTGCTCATGCTAAAGCTCAAATATCTTTACTTTCCTCGGATAAACCTATCAATAATGTGTTAGAATAGATTGTTACTAATAATGATGTTCACATGCATGATTATGATGATTCTATTCATATCTTAGATCCTATTTTGATTAATTTGGATGAAGAAGATACTCTTGATGATACTAATGATGGTAATGATGAATATGAGACTATTGACATTGACATTGATTTACCTAATATGATTTCCTCACAATTAACTCTTACACCTAGTGTCGAATATTGTGATTGTCAAGAGGATCCTTGTTTGGAACTGGCTATCATTCCTACTATGTTGGATATAGTCCCTCTTGTGATTTACCCACCTTCCCTAAATGATATACAATGAGATGGGGATAGTAGGTGGAAAACTTGATCAACTTGCCCTTCATGGTAGCTTTTTTGTGTGTTTGCCTCTTGTATTGTGCTTCTCCCATAATGTGTTTGCTAAATGTTGTTAGATTCTTTTATACGATCCTTGTTACTCAGTTGGTGCAAGGTGATGAAGGAATCAAAACTGTTGTTCAAATTCTTCTATGTGTATCTCTAATCTTCTATGCATTGTTCAATGTTATGTCATAACTGTGCTATTGTTCATAAATGTTTCCTTGTGTAATCTACTTGGATTTGAGATATGGTAGCACTAATTCTTTTGGGTCTCCATGTCATGGTCTGAAAAGATTTCCCTTTGTATATCTTATGTGATCTTTCCTCCTTTGTGATTGTAGTTCCACTTTCTTTGGGGAATGATGTCAATTCATTTGCAATAATATCATATATATAATATCTTATGATCATACTAACCCCACAGTAAGTAGATCCCTTCTATGTTCTCTGTATGTTTCTGTGATATTTCCCTTGATTTGTCTTCATTTGGGGGCATCTTGACATGGAAACGTACTAAGTGGAGTTGTTTATGTTTTCGTTAAAGCCATTACTCTTGTTAAAGTGTCAGTAATGACTTTAACATGGTGGCATACGCTCTACTCACCTGTTGCACACACACACTTTTCGATATGCACATATTATTTTTCAAGATACTTTTTCCCTTTTCGGATTAGTAACTAATCCTTAAAGCATGGATTTATATTTTAGGATCTCTTGATCCCTCGAGTTTCAAATAAACATATTTTTTGATCCCTTAAGGTCGGAGGTGTCCTTAAGATTGGATCTCTTTTGTTTTTATTTTTGGTTTTATTCTTATGGAATAGAAAATTCCTAAGAATGAATCCTCGATGGGTTGACTAGTGAGTAGCCACATTCACTAGGCGGTCCAATTCCATCTTTCTAGTTGCGCAATTTTCCTATGTGGTTCACAATGGGACATAAGTTCTCATTGGGTGAGGTAATCACACCTTCTTTCTCTCTCCAGAGATGTCTCTCTTATTGTGATCTAGGAGTTGATGAAGACTTGAGTCCCTAGGGGCTTAAGGTTTCTCTTTGTCCCTTGGATTACGATAAGATTATCTTTTCATTCTGATCTCCTTTACCAAGAGTTTGCATCGAGTCCATACTCTTGCTAAAGTGGGGGCTTATTGTATCATCTTAAAATGGAAGCACTTTCATGATAAGAGCATTTAGCCCTTTGATTAAATGGTTTGGGTCTTGACCGGGTCTTTGCAGGTATTTTGCTTTCTCCCCGCTTTCCACTTCTTTCCTACACTTTATTTCTTCATTGTAGGTGAAATTAGGGATAGGATCTCAAGGATTCTCCTGAATTTCCCTCTTCCATGGCTCTATTTTCTAGGTAGGACTTAGAAATAGGTCCTCCTAGCCTTCATCATAGTTATCATAAGGTTTTATGCTTATCCCTGGCATTCTGTCCCTGTCTGATATCATTTCTAGGTCTCTAGGCATCCCTAAGACCTCATGTCTTGGTTCTGACTGAATATGGGCCCAGGGTCAAATTTGAGGTTGATCCTGACTAGGTCAAGATCAAACCTGAAACTAACTAGGTTAGGTTTGAACTCAAACCTGACTAGGTCAGTCCCAACCTCAATTTTGCCCCCTTCCTTCAAATTTCTAGAATCCTTGATTTCCGGGCATCGGGCTTTCGGGATATTTATTTTCCCACCTTCGGGTTGGCCATTTCGGGTTTTAGGATGGTAAATCCTCTAATTTCATTTAATCTAGGTATATTTTCTAAATTTTAGGACCTAATTGGAATTTAATTCTCCAAGGTGGCCCCTCTAGAGGATTGTGCCCTAGTTCACTAGAAAAGGAGGCCTTCCTCTCTCATTTTCACATCAAGTTTTAGTGATCAAGCTCTCAAGTGCAAGCAAGTCTTCAAGCATTCAAGAAATTCTTCAAGCATTCAAGTGTTCAAGAATCTATCCATCAAGGAGATCCATTGTTATCTATTGAAGGATTCAATCTCTTTGGAGCCCCTTTGATGATTCATCCTTCTACATTCATTCAAGCCTTCTCATATGCAAATATCAAGCCAAGATTGGTGTTGAAGATCAAATGTCATTGATTGGAGACATCCTACATTCATTCTACATCCATTGAAGCATTTCTACTTGTGTATTTGAGGATTCGAATCCTCTACAAGGACTTCAACATAAGCGAGGTGATTTGTTTCAATTACTTTGTTTATGCACACTATATTTCAATTCAATTTCAAGGTTAATTCCTAAATTGGGGTTTGACCAAGGAAACCCCCCATATAATAAAAACCCCCATTTTCTTGCAGGTACAGGTGTGGGATTTCAGATTTGAGAGTGAATTTGGATACCCTTTTTGGTGAACTTCTAAGATCTGCGAACATAATCAGAATCGGCCTTCAAATAAATAATGTAGGATTTGACCTTTTATGAGGGTCAAACTCGACCTGAGATCATCTTGGAGAAAGATTTTTGGGTTTTCTCTATCTCAACATTTCTAGTCTAGGATAGGTTGCAAAATTACTTGAAAGTACACACAGACATCAGAAATTGACATTTTCTAGATCTACCCTAATTTGAGGTTAGTATTTGTATTTCAATTATTTCAAATTTCAAGCATAATTTCTTTATAGGGAAACATTGGATTCTCTCTCTCTTTCATATTCTTTATAGATTGATTCGATTGTGCATTAACCTCTTGGGTGATCAAATTGGATCTCTCTTTTGGGAATTTGGATTTGCGGATAGATCTCATATTTCCCCGCACATTTATCTATCCACTCTTACACATATGAATAGAGGTGAATCAGTTTTTACCCCTATTCAGAACTATCATAATGCAACATGATATCCTTTCTACTATTATCATCCTCTTCTCTTCCCATTGATTGCCTATCATAACACAACTTTCTAGCCTATTGGATTAATGGGCCTTCCCTTGTTTCCATGTTCTTATAGCTATGCTAAGGGGTTAGATCATGGAATTTTGTACCATCTTTGGTGATGCCCTTACCCTTTCTATGTGGTCACTTATTCTCTTACAATATCTTTCTAGATATAATTTTAGTGGATAGGAAATTTTAGTGGATAGTTCTAAATTGTAAGCGCCTAACCTATACTCAATTTAAGGATCATTTTGTGCCTAATTTAGTTTATTTTCTATGATAGGACCTTATATATCACTAAAAGTTAGCTAAATTAAAATCTGGGTCCTCCACTTCCATCAATATTGCTTGAACTTGAGGTTGGACCTTATTTATAGGTATGTTTCCTTATTTCTCATCCAATCTCATAATTTATTTTCTCACCTACAACCTATCCACATTTTTTGTCCTTCATGATCTTCTCTAACCCCAAAATAAGTTGTCCTTTCTTCTCCCTCACCTATTCACTATCCCTGATGTCCCTGTTAAATTTGAGCTTGTTTTACCTAGGATACATCCAAATTTCAATGTCCATGGGACACATTACCTAACCAATCTGTACCTAGGTTTTTGGGCCTAGATTTTGCCTAGATCCCATTATCAGGGTCTTCTTTTGAGGTTTTTAATTTTATGGTCAGCCTAGATCATATTTGAATCTTGAATTGAGGGAGTAAAGTGTAAAAAGACCTCATCTCCTCTTAATTGGTAGGAATAAATCAATTGCAAGCTATCCATCAAGAAATCCATTATCTATTGTGAGGATTCAATATATCAAGTGAAAATAATAAAATCAAGAGTCATCAAGTTTAAGAATCCAAGTCTTATCATGAAATTGAGGTGTCTTCTTCCATAGATCTATCTTTTTTCCCCCATTAGAGACCAAGAAAAGGAGCTTTCTATCAAGGAAGGAGATCCACATTCATCCATTCAATATTAATTCTTCTCTCCCTTCTCCAATCAATCATTTGGGTGAATTACACCATCTATTCCATGAGGTTTTCTCTTGCATGATTTCCTTTTGGGATTTTGTATTTAGTCCAAGATATTACATCAACATTCATGATCACATTTAGAGAAGTAATTGCATCTACAAGATATGATATGCTTCATTGTTTAGATCTAGTGTCTAATACATGAAAACACTCTTTTCCTTCATTCATTTCATTTCAAGGTTGATTCCTAAACATGGGGTTTGATTGAGGAAAATCCATTTTCCCAACCTTTTTCCCATTTTTTTGTGTGTAGGAATAGGCTACAGATATACGGTTTTAGATTTGGTTAATATATGAATAGTTGAAGATTCTATGGAAATTTCATCTAAAAGTGTTAAGAACATATCGTGTTCCCAAACTGTCCCTTGGTACAAATGGAATTCCTGATCTGTCCCTATCATTTTTTACTAAAATTTCTAGACCGCATCAGTTTTGTCTTCTAATTTCTATTTATATCATTTTTAGCTCAATATAAATTTATATTAGTCTATTTTGATCATCTTTTTATTGACTTCTCATTTATATCTATTGCACCATTTAGTCATTCTTCCACTTCCATCATTTACACATCCAAGGAAGGACAAATCATATTCCTATTAAGAGCTTGAATCAACCCTTGAGCCTAGTGGAGATAAACTTCTTTCCTAAAGTGAAAATTGCAAAGTGGAGAGTAATTTACATCATAGCATTGCTGGTCATTTCCTATTTTACAAACTTGTACTATCACCATGCTATATATTCAAGACTTGATCACATAAACATCACAAGTTTCTCAAATCATAATGAACTCGCATTCAAAATAAATGAAGAAATCCATATAACCATTACTATAGTAATCTATCCTATAACCAACTCAATTG
Organism: Chamaecyparis obtusa; assembly: GCA_027943335.1. Taxonomy (NCBI): domain Eukaryota; kingdom Viridiplantae; phylum Streptophyta; class Pinopsida; order Cupressales; family Cupressaceae; genus Chamaecyparis; species Chamaecyparis obtusa. The sequence continues at coordinate 448,526 of BSBK01005984.1, read as the reverse complement.
GTCATAATACCAAGATAACAATCAATCCAATTTAATGAAATTGTATTATATAATATCATCATTTCACAAAACCAAAATCACAATTAAACCAAAAAATTCCAACTTTTTCCAAATACCCAATTGGCATAAAAACTAGTCATGAAGGCCATACACCATTGATGGACCTCCAAAAGCTTAAATTTCTAAACCTGACAAATTGAAAAAGAGAGAAAACCCATTGGTGCATAACCACCAAACACTCCAACAATGCAATAATAATTAAAATCCGAGCATCCATACAAATTTGGGCAGTATTTTCCCATATAAATACTCATTTCCAATTTTCTTCCTAATAATTAATCAATGCATCAAAGGAACTACAAAATGTAGATATGCTTGGGAATCAAATCGTGAAGCATTTACAATTTACAAAATTCAAATTGGAAGAGAACTCAAGAAGATGCAAGGATTCCTTACTTCTCAAATGGAGAAAACCATTAAATTGAAAGAAATCTAAACTCACAAAGAGAAGATGCCAAATCTATGTAGCTGGTAGCAAATGCCAAAACCAATTGATCAAGCCAATGCCCAAAAACATCCTCCAACAAAGTCCTTCCATCCCAAGAAAAAATGAATTCTCATGAGAGGGTTCTTTGGAGAGCTCATGAGAAATTAGGAAAAACCAAATTCAAAACATGAGAAATAAAATCACTTTTCTCAAATATAAAGTGACTTACTCCCAAAAATTTACAATATAATATTTCCCCCAAATTAAAATCTCAACAATACTATTTTAAAATATAAAATCCCAATCAATAATAAAATCCCAACCTCAATAAAATGCTCAACAACAATTGTCAGCAATGACAATAATAATTACCATAATCAGCGACTTCATCAATTTACCTAAATATAAATATTATTAACTCATGCATTGTTGACAACCATTATGACCAACAAGAATGCTCAACACACAACCACTGGTCTCATTGCACAAAGAAGGGTAGCCAAATGTTACCTCATGATAATTGGCATGTAGGTATAAATCACATAACAATTGTCACCCAATACTGGGAATGACAACTGGACTAGGGGATGCAATTAGCCACATGACTATCTCCAATTTACCCATCATTGGGGATAAAGACACACTCAAACCTACAACTCGGGTGGAATGATGTCTAGTACCTATCCATATTAGTATGATAGCTAAAGAACAGGCGCACATGAACACACAAACACACACACACACACACACACACACACATACATACATACATACATACATACATACATACATGTATGTATGTATGTATGTATGTATGTATATATATATATACATACATATATATGTATGTATGTATATATATGTATATATACATATATACATATACATGTATATATATGCATGTATATATATAGATATATACATTGTATCATCTTAAAATGGAAGCACTTCCATGATAAGAGTGTTTAGCCCTCCGAGTAAGTGGTCTAGGTTCATGTTAAGCACCTTGATCAGGTCTTTGCATGTATCTGGCTTTTCCCCCTGTTCTGCTTCCTTCTACACCCATTTTTCACTTCATATATGCATTTCATAACATTCTGGGACAAGATCCTGAGGTTTTTGACCAAAAGGTCAAAGTCAACCTTTTGGGGTGAAATTTGACCTCTATCCTAACCTGGTCAAGATCGACCTCAATCCTGACCTGGTCAGTTACAACCTCATCCTTGACCTTCTGTTCAAAATTCCAAAATTCCTTGATTTCCGAGTGTCAGGTTTTCGGGGATATTTGTTTCCCACCTCTGGGTCAGCCATTTCAAGTTTCAGAATGGTAAATCCTTTAATTTCATTTAATCTAGGTATATTTTCTAAAGGTTAGGACCTAATTGGGATTTAATTCTCCAAGGTGGCCTCTCTAGAGGATTGTGCCCTAGTTCGCTATAAAAGGAGGCCTTCCTCTCTCATTTTCACATCCATCATTCACATCTTCTTTTTCCATCAAGCTCTCAAGTGCAAGAAAGTGTTCAAGCATTCAAGCAAGCCTTCAAGCATTCAAGTGTTCAAGCATTCATCCATCAAGGAGATCCATTGTTAGCCATTGAACGATTCAATCTTTTTGGAGCCCCCTTGAAGATCCATCCTTCTACATCCATCCAAGCCTTCTCATATGAAAAGATCAACTCAAGATTGGTGTTGAAGATCAAATGCCATTGATTGGAGACATCCTACATTCATTCTACATCCATTGAAGCATTCCTACTTGTGGATTTGAGGATTCGAATCCTCTACAAGGACTTCAACATAAGCGAGGTGAATTGTTTCAATTACTTTGTTCATGCACACTACAATTCAATTCATTTTCAAGGTTAATTCCTAAATTGGGGTTTGACCAAGGAAAACCCCCCATATAAACAAAAACCCCCATTTTCTTATAGGTACATGTGCGGAATCTCAGATCTGAGAGCAGATTTGGATACCCTTTTCGGTGAACTTTCAAGATCTACGAACAAAGTCAAAATCGACCTTCAAATAAAGAATGTAGCCTTTGACCTTTTATGAGGGTCAAAGACCACTTGCCATTGGAAAGACAAAAGATTTCTGCATTTTCTTCATCTCGGCATTTCCAGTCAAAAACAAGTTGCAGAATTGCTTGAAAGTACACATGGACATCAGAAATTAGTATTTTCTAGATTTTCCCTAATTTGAGGTTAGTACTTGTATTTCAATTATTTCAAATTCCAAACACTTCAATTCTACCATAGGGAAATATAGAGTTTTTCTCTCTCTTTCATATTCTCCATAGATTTATTCGATTGTGTATTAACCTTTTGGTTGATCAAATTGGATCTCTCCTTTTGGAATTTAGATTTAGGCGTGGATCTAATATTTCCCCCATACATTATACAATTATACATTTGAATAGAGGTGATTCCATTTTACAACTATTGATTTTGGTGAACCCAACATACTTACTCTCCTTTCTTTTTGTGGAATTGGATGTCTTATTATGTTGTTTGGTCTTTTATCTTGTTAGTATTAGATTTAGCTTTTGTGTTAGATCTTGCATGCTAATTAGATTTCAAAAATACAAAAATATTCATGCTTTATGTGTTCTTAGTTTAGTTTGTTTGCATTGCATTGGTTTATGAGCTTTACTACCACTAGTCCTACTTATAACATTCCGGTTAGAAGAAGTCATAGACTCATGGGTGCCTTTGATCCCGAATCTTCTTCTCCTTTCCTTAGGATCCTGGATGATAACTTGATTCTTCATTATTCCAATCCTACAATGGAGATAAACTCTTCTCACTCATCTCATGATGAGGATGACGCTTTAAGAGTTCCTCCTGAGCAAGTCCAAAAACTTTCAATTGAACTTGATAAAATGGGTAATTGGCTTATTCAAGAGAACCATAATCAAGACTCCATTCAAGCTATAGAGGCTCTTAAGAAAGTTCTCCATGATAGTGATCAAGGTGTTAACCTCTTGCATGGTATTACTCACCTTGTGTATTCAAATTTTAAGCCATTATCTCAAGAAGCTTAATATTTAGGGTTGATTCCTCCTATCACTAGTGTAGAACCTCCTTCTAATCCTTTACCTAGTATTCCTACCTGTACTCCTTCTTTGTTGAATGTGGTGGTTCCCTCTATTCCTATGAGTGTTCCTCCTGTGTCCCTTCCTACATCACAACCTTCATATCATAATGTTCCTTTTACTTATTCCAATCCACTTCCAACTGTAGTTCCTAGTGATCCTCCAGTTGTGTCTTCTATTCCTGCAGCTTCTTACACTTTACCTAGTGTATCTAATGTTGCTACTCCTATTTCCTCTAATGATTCAACAATCATCAGTTTGGCTCAAACTTTATCATCCTTACAACAACAACTTACTTCCTTAACTAAAAACAAGTTTAGTATCCCTACATTGGGCATGGGAAGTCCTTTGTCATTGGATATTATTTGTAGTCTTGTTCCTCAACAAGTCGATATGCCTCATTTTGTGAATTATAACAGAAAAGGAGATCCTATTCATCATGTTAAAACATTCCAAATCCTTTGTAGTGATTATGCTCATGACCATAGGATTTTAGCCAAACTATTTTCTAGAACTTTCCGTGACAAGGCCTTACAATGGTATTGTTCCTTGCCTCCTTATTTTATTGATTCCTTTCCAAAACTTGCTAATGCCTTTATTCAATAATTTAAAAACAATATTGGCCCACAAGTGTCTTTGACTGATTTGATGCATTGTAAACAAAGTGCTAAAGAAAAATTAATTGAACTTATTGGTAGATTTAAGCATTTGTATGCTCAGATTTCCTATCCTGTTCCTGATATGGATATTCAACGTATGTTTATTTCAAATTTGCAAAAGGATATTACAAATAAGATTCTGCTTATTGAATTTACCTCTTTTCAACAACTTTGTGCATCACTTCATCATTATCAATTACAAGTGAGTCAATTTGAGAGCAACACTCCAATGGCTCCTGTTCCAGTTGATAAGAGTGATGCTTCTCCTAATCCAAACAAATTTAAAAAATTCAACAACTATGTCAAGATAAACAAACAAGTGAATGCAGTTACTGATCAAGTTGTTGTTGCATCTCATAATGCCACTTTTGCATCCACCAATTTTTGATTAAATCATACGTTTACTCCTCTTTCTGAATATTTACATGCTATTATGAATAGGTTGTTAGCTGCTAATATGATTACTTTACTTCCTATTCGTCCTCTTTTACCTGTTATGATTGCCTCTAAATCTTTTGATCAAAATGCTTTTTGTCAATATCATCATCAAAATGGTCATGATACTGAGAAATTTTGTTCTTTAAAACATAAGGTTCAAGACTTAATTGATTCTAATGCCTTATCTATTGATAATCTTGATGGTAGTGGAAAATTTTTTTGTCTCTCGTCCTAATCAAAACCTTCAAATGTATATGAATCCTTTACCTACACATGATACTAATACCATTGCTCAACCATCTGCTATGGAATTCATGTATGATTCTAAGATGGATGATCTCAATCATGTTGTTAATCAAGTGAAGCATGTTGGTCAATCTATATCTCCACCTCAACCTCAGATTCAATCTAAAATTCAATCTCAACCTTGACCAAAACCTAAACCTAAACTGAAAACTTGACCTAAACCTCGACAACAACCTAAGAATAAATGACCTCAGGAACTTTTGATTACCTTTGATGACTCTGAGACTATTAAAGCTCTTGATGGTCCCCTTTACATTTCTACTAGGGTTGCTTAGATACCTACTCATGGTTGTCTTGTTGATCCTACATCCTTAGTTAATGTTATTATTGATGAAAATCTTTTTATGAAAAGCTTACAATGTGATTCTTATGATACATCGGATGTGTGGATTCAAACTTGTAATGGTTTTCTTTATCCATAATTTGGTTCTATTACTTTACTAGTTGAACTTTGTGGAAAAATTGTGAGCACTACCTTTGTTGTTGTTCCTACCTCTGATCAATTTCAAGTTAAGCTAGGTTTTCCTTGGTTGAAAGCCATGCATGTTGTTGCTTCACCTATCAATAAGTGTCTTAAGTTTATACATGATGAAGAAGTAAAGATGATTAATCATAGTTTATATCAACCTTCTAGGCCTAGAGATTATGCTGCTCTTGATTTCTTTTGGCCTTCATTACCTAATTCATGTCCTACTCGACTTGATAATCTTTTTCATTCATATTAAGCTTATAAACATCGTAAGATTCTTGAATTAAGCATTCCTCCTATGGATCTTAATCGCGGTCTTTTTCCTACACCTTCAATACCTCCTTTAACTATGACTTCTAGTTTTGTTAATAAAGTTCCTTCTGTAGAACCTATCAAAGATCCTATGATTTTTCCTCCTATTGTTGATAATCCTATTGATCTTCCTAAAGAACCTATGAAGGATCCTGTGATTTCTCCTCCTAGTTCTCAACCTATTTCAAATAAATCAAAATGTAATCGATCTGCTAATGAACATCATAAAAAGAATCATGCTCATGCTAAAGCTTGTAATTCTAGTCTTCAAAGATCTCTACCTTCTTCAGATAAACCTATGCATGATGTGTTAGAAGAAGTTGTTACTAATAATGATGTTAATATGCATGATTATGATGATTCTATTCGTATCTTAGATCCTATTTTGATTTATTTGGATGAAGAAGATACTCTTGATGATACTGATGATGTTAATGATGAATATGAGGCTATTGACATTAACATTGATTTACCTAATATGCTTTCATCACAATTAACTCTTACACCTAGTGTCGAACATTGTGATTCTCAAGAGGATCCTTGTTTGGAACTAGCTATCATTCCTACTATGTTGGATATAGTCCCTCTTATGAATTACCCACCTTCCCTAAATGATATACAATGAGATGGGGAAAGTAGGTGGCATGCTTGATCGGCTTGTCCTTCATGGTAGCTTTGTTGTGTGTTTTTCTATTGTACCGTACTTCTCCCGTAATGTGTTTGCTAAATGTGTTTAGATTCTTTTATAGGATCCTTGTTACTCAGTTGGTGCAAGATGATAAAGGAATTGAAACTGTTGTTCAAATTATTCTATATGTATCTCTATTCTTCTATGCATTGTTCAATGTTATGTTTTAATTGTGCTATTGTTCATAAATGTTTCCTTGTGTAATCTTCTTGGATTCGAGATATGGTAGCACTAAATTTTTTTTGGTCTCCATGTCATGGTCCGAAAAGATTCTCCTTCATATATCTTATGTGATCTTTTGTCCTTTGTGATCGTAGTTTTACTTTCTTTGGGGAATGATGTCAATTCATTTGCAATAATATCGTATATATTATCTTATGATCATACTGACCCCACGCTAGGTAGACCCATTCTGTGTTCTCTATATGTTTCTGTGATATTTCCCTTGATTTGTCTTTGTCTGGGGGCATCTCGATGTGGAAACATAATCAGTGGAGTTGTTTATGTTTTCGTTAAAGCCAATGCTCCTATTAAAGTGTCAGCAATGACTTTAACGTGGGGGCATATGCTCTGCTCACCTATTGCACACACACACTTTTTGATATGCACATATTTCTTTCAAGATACCCTTTTTCCCTTTTTGGATTAGTAACTAATCCTTAAAGCATGGATTTATATTTTAGGATCTCTTGATCCCTCCAGTTTCAAACATACACATATTTTGATCCCTTAAGGTTGGAGGTGTCCTTAAGACTGGATCTCTTTTGTTTTTGGTTTTAATCTTATGGAATAGAATATTCCTATGGGTGAATCCTTGATGGGTTGACTAGTGAGTAGCCACATTCACTAGGTGGTTCAATTCCATCTTTCTAGTTGCGTTGTTTCCTTGTGTGGTTCAGAATGGGACATAAGTTCTCATTGGGCAAGGTAATCACACTCTTTATTTCTCTCTCTAGAGATGTCTCTCTTATTGTGATCTGGGAGTCGATGAAGACTTGAGTCCCTGGGGGCTTAATGTTTCTCTTTATCCCCTAGATTATGATAAGATTATCTTTTCATTCTGATCTCCTTTACCCAGAGTTTGCATTGAGTCCATACTCTTGCTAAAGTGGGGGCTTAATGTATCATCTTAAAATGGAAGCACTTCCATGATAAGAGCATTTAGCCCTTTGAGTAAGTGGTTTGGAGTCATGTTAATCACCTTGATTAGGTTTTTGCATGTATCTAGCTTTTTCCCCTTTTCTGCTTGCTTCTGCACCCATTTTTCACTTCATATCTGCATTTCATAACATTCTGGGATAGGATCCTGAGGTTTTTGACCAAAAGGTCAAAGTTGACCTTTTGGGGTCAAAGTCAACCTCTATCCTAACCTAGTCAAGATCAACCTCGATCCTGACCTGGTTAGTTACAACCTTATCCTTGACCCTCTGTTCAAAATTTCAAAATTCCTTGATTTTTGGGTGTCAAATTTTCGGGGATATTTGTTTCCCGCCTCCGGGTCGGCCATTTCGGGTTTCAGAATGGTAAATCCTTTAATTGCATTTAATCTAGGTATATTTTCTAAAGGTTAGGACCTAATTAGGATTTAATTCTCCAAGGTGGCCCCTCTAGAGGATTGTGCCCTAGTTTGCTATAAAAGGAGGCCTTCCTCTCTCATTTTCACATCCATCATTCACATCTTCTTTTTCCATCAAGCTCTCAAGTGCAAGAAAATCATTCAAGAAAGCCTTCAAGCATTCAAGTGTTCAAGCATTCATCCATCAAGGAGATCCATTGTTAGCCATTCAACGATTCAATCTCTTTGGAGCCCCCTTGAAGATCCATCCTTCTACATCCATCCAAGCCTTCTCATATGCAAAGATCAACTCAAGATTGGTCTTGAAGATCAAATGTCATTGATTGGAGACATCCTACATTCATTCTACATCCATTGAAGCATTCCTACTTGTGGATTTGAGGATTCAAATCCTCTACAAGGACTTCAACATAAGCGAGGTGAATTGTTTCAATTACTTTGTTTATGCACACTACATTTCAATTCAATTTCAAGGTTAATTCTTAAATTGGGGTTTG